>JAVHLU010000537.1:0-55054 GCA_036785755.1 Colletotrichum ledebouriae | reverse complement strand
AGACCCTATTCTAGCTAGCCTTAAGATACTTAACGTAGCTAATAATAATATAGTTAATAGCGCTATAAAACTAGCAGGCCCCTATAGCCTAGAAAGGTATATACTATAGTAGTCTATCTTACTAGAAGCCTCTATAGCCTCCTCTTGCTCTACTTCTTCTAAATCCCTAGTATTACTAGTATCCTCCTTAGTAATCCCTATATCTAGCTTATAAGTAAAAGTACTACTATTATTAGTATTAAGTCTATAAATAGTCCTAAGATTATTATTTATAAGGTTTAGTAGCTTTTATAATATTTAAATTAAAAGTATTATCTCCTTAGCTAGTAACTCTCTTAATAAGGGTTAAGATATCTATCTTATAATTAGCTCTATTAATATTTAGGGTTTTAAAGTCCTCTATAAGAGAGTTAGTAATTAAGCTAGTAGTCTAGGCTATAGAGGGTTCCTTAGCTTTAGCCCTCTACCTTATTAGAATCGTCTTTATAGGGATATAAAGCGTTATTATTAGCTTAGGCTTAATAAGGCTAGATAGCTATTAAAGGTCCTAGCGGGTAGTAAACTATTTAATTAGAGCGTCTTCTACTATAACCTACTGCTTTAGAATAACCTTAATAGGCTAGTAACTAAGACTTTAGGCTATAGCTCTTATAGCCCTCTCTTAAAAATAGTAATAAGTAATATAAATAAGCTTAGTATTAATAAGTTCTAGGTCTCTATACTAGATAGCTCTCTATTAAAGCTATTAAATAATAGTAATTAATACTATAACCTAGGAAGGGTTATTATCCTTAATATAAGATCTTATAACTAGGTTCTAAAGGTCCTTATTAGGATCTTGATAAGACTTTAGGTTTATAAATCTAAATTAGTATAGAAGTCTCTCCTTAGCTTCCTTCTAGGTCTTAGCTTTATTAATATAAGATTTTATTATATCTTAATAGTTACTAGAGCTATATATATAGACCTCGTTCTTTATATCTTTATTAGTCTTATAGTAAAACTTCGAAAGGCTCTTATAGTTAGTAATAAAGTTAGAGATATTAGTACTTATAAACTTAGGCGCTCTAGTTAAATAGGGAGTTATTACTATAATAATAAGACGTCTTATAAGGAGATCTATAAGGGCTATAATATTCTAATTAGTATAACTTCCTTTAGGGGAACGTAGAGTACTTAAGGGTATTACTCCTATTCTAGAAGTAGGATTTATAGACCTATCTATACTGTTATTAGACGCTAGCTACCCTATAGCATAAGGTTATATCTTATTAAATAAAGCTCCTATAAATCTCTCTTTAAGCTATGTCCCCTTATTAGAGGAGGATCTATTATCTAGATTAGCTAAGGAAGAAGAAGATATAATACTTATAAGTCTATAAATATTAAAGCTAATATTATATAGCTAAAGTAATAGAGTATTATAGTTAATAAAGTGAAGTTATTATTATAATATCTTTTAAATCGAAAGATAAAGTAAGTAGGTATACCGTTTTTTAAATAAAATAAAAAAGGAAATAGTATAAACTAAATAACTAAATAAATATAGGAAAGGTCTAGTAACCTCGATCTTATTACTCTAAGCTCTTATAAATCTACTTTAAGTCTTATTACTTAATATAGAAGAGTCTTCCTAATAATATTCTTATCTTAGAAGAATTCGTAGCTTCTCTATATTAATATCTCTTTAAAGTTAGTATATCACCCTTAGTACTTAGGGTTATAATAATAAGGGGTTTATTAGTCTCTAGTTACTAATCTAGTTAATCTCGCTATACTTATTAGCTTAGTAAGACTGCTAATCTCTATATTAGTATTATATATAGCTATCTTAGCTATATTAGCTATAACTTGCTAGTTAAATAATAATAGTTATAATAATATATAAGGAGGTAAGGAAAGGAATATGCTTACTAGAACCTATTAATAGTATAAAAGAAAAGAGAAAGGGAGGATTTTAGGGTCTACGTTATTCCTACCTTAATTCTATAAGAAAGCATAGCTATTACTATTCCCTTAGAACTAAGGCAGGTTTATAAATATCTTCCTCTCCTTAAACTACGTTTTTTATTATTATTTATATCGTTATTATTTATTACTTATAAATTTCTTAAGTTATTATTATATTTAAAGTAGATTAATTATATATATATATATATTAATAGTAGGGATATATAGACGTAGTAAAGCTATCTAACTCTCTAAGAAGCTTATAAAAGCTATTAGAAAGAGCAAAAGAATCCGCCTCTAGGTACTATTAGAAAGGGGCTAGAACTAAAGGGAATTAGAAAGATAATAAATAATATAGCTCTATTTATAAATAAGTAAGAATATTAATAGTAGGCTTAAAAGATATATAGAATAATTCGTAGATCTAATTAAAAGAGATTATCTAAATTAGGTATAGATTTATTAAGAAAATACTAAAAAACGAGGTCTAGGGTTATTAAGGTATTAATAGTAATAATAATCTCTCTATCTTTCTATCCGCTACGCTCCTCTCTTCTACGCTCTACTCTATAGTCTTCCTATAATAGGTCTATACGCTAAGGGAGTTTTCTAAAGGTTGCGTAGCTAAGTCTATCCTATCCTATCCTAGTATCTATTTAATAATAAAGAATAATAATATAGTACTAAAGTTAGGGTTACTTATAAGACGTTTAGTAATAAATAAGTTAAGGGTTCTGATATATATATAAGGGCTAAGGATAATTATATTATTCTAGATAAGGGCATATAGGATTAGATACTTAGAGTATTAAATAGTAATAAGGTTAGTTATATTAAAAAAGTAGACGCGCTAAACGTAGATATTAATTACCTCCTATGTATTTAGGAACTTTATATAAGAATAAGTAAGGCGATAAAGGCCAAAGATATAAGTATATAATTACCAGTTAGTAATAATAACTATTTTAATACTAGAGGTAGCGTTAGGTATCTTAGTAGCGCTAGGCGTATTAGAGGCGGTATAGGGGCTAATATTAAAAAAAGGGTTAATATTAGGGTAATTATCTAAACCTATAGCTAAAGCTATATACTTATTAGTTAACCTAGTAGTAAGGTACTACTTAGGGCTAAGAAAGCCTAGGCTCTTATTAGTTCGTCCCTTAGGGATAGTTATTATAATAACCTTAAACTTATTAGTAGCTAACTTGATAATCTAGCCTAAGTTAAGCGCGATCTTACTAAATTATTAGTATAACCCTTAGAGACTACTATAACTAATATGATATATATATCTTTATATCTATTAAGTAAGATAGAGATATAGCTAATATATTTACTATAGGCTTATATTGCCTTAATAGCCTTAATATTATCTATTATATTAGGAGTGCTAATATTAGTAGCTTATTTCTTAGGAGTAGCTATCTTATTAGTCTTATTCTAAATAATAAGAGTTTCTCTAGTACTAGCTATATTAATATTAGTTACTAATTAAGGTTTAGTATACTTAATAGTATTAATAGCTTAGCTAGGTTAGCTAGAGTTAAGGGGTTATTTAGGCTAAGTAGCTTTAATAAGTTTATTAGCTTAAGTTAAATTAGTATTAATAAGTTCCTTATCTCTACCTAAGGCCTCCCTAGCTTCAATAGAAATAAGTAAGTTAGTAGTATTAGTAATATAATATAAGTTATATTTAAAGAAGTTTTATATAATATTATAGAGAGATAGCTACTTAAGGTTTAAGATAGTATCAGGAAATTAGTAATAGAACTTAATTTAGTAAATAAATAATGATTAGATAATAAAGTATATATTAGTTCCTAGGTAGATAATAAATAGGGTACTAAAGATATTATAGCTAGTTCTATAATACTAGGTTTCTTAATTAAGAGTATATTTAAAAGTCTCTTAGTTATGAATATAATATCCTAGCCTTCTATAAGGGGTTTTAGTAATATAAGGTAAGTAATAGTAGACATAATTAATTATAATATATTTAGCGTCTTCTTCTTTAGATCGTTATTCATTAGAAGTAAAATAATATCTAAGTATATCAAATATAAATTGCTCTAGAAGTACCAAGCGTATATAATAATATTAAGTATTAATAAGGGTCCTTAATATCTAGAGGAGGATAATAATAATTAAATAAGAAGTATAAATATACTAATTATAAGGTAAAGGGGATAAAAGTAGTAATGCTTGGAATAGAAATATATATATAGGGAGAAAAGTCTAATTAATACTAAGCTAGTAAAGGTTATAGTAATAACTAGTAGGGTTACTTAGTAATATAAATTTATTATATATATATATATATATATATACTTAAGCGCTAATTCTTCTTATTAGGTAAGTAAAAGTAGGAATAGACCTTTCAGCGAGGAGGGTAGTTATATTTATAAAGGTTCTTATAGTACTAAGGGCATAAGGTATTTAAGAGGGAAGGTATAATAGATATACTTATTATTACTATTAGGCTAAGTATAAATATTATTATTATTAGGCTAAAGCCCTTAGATATACTAAGCGCGCTAAATATCTTTATTATATAATAATAAGGCCTTAGTTATAATATTCTTTTTAGTCTGCTTATCTATTTAAGCCGCTTTAAGTAATAAGTTCCTTATTTATAATATATATCTTATTATTTTCTAGGGTTCTTTTAAAGCCTTCCTCTTAGATACTTTAGTAGTTTTTAACTAAGCTTTAATACTAGTTTAACGCCCTATTCAATAAGCCTTTAAGGTTATACTTATCTATAAAGCTATTCTATCTCTTATTCCTTGCTTTTAAATATAGTAATAAGTTTATTTATAGTTATAATATCTTTATCTATCTAAATAATATATATTTATAAGTAGCCTTTCTATTTAACTAAATGTTATATCTTTCTCTATATAAAAGTTTAATTCTTAAGGATATTTTTAATCTTATAATACTTATATATTTTAAGCTAATAAATATTATTATCTTCTTTAATATGAACTAGTTCTTAATAGTTATCTTGGTAGTTAAATAGGTTATTATCAGGGGTTAGTATTAATATAACTTTTATAATAGATATAACTAGATAGATATTTATACTAAATAGAATCTTAAGATAGTATATTAACTGAGTAATATATTTAAGGACTTTTAATAGGATATACTAGTAGCTATACTTTAGATTTAGCTATCCTAGTAGATAATATCCTAATTCTATCTTAAAATATACCTAGTTACTTAGCTTAAATATAATTAAATATCATTTCTTATTATACTATTCCTATATATATAGCTAGGCTATTATAATTAAAATTTTAGCTTCCTCCTGGAAGATTTTGTAGTTTATCTTAAGGTTAGTATTACCTAAGATATTTAGTATATTATTAGTGTTTACCCTATATAGGATTTAGTTTAGTAAATAACTAATAACTTATAAGTAGGCGTTATTAAGGTTATATTAGAAGCTTAAGAGTAATTTTACTTAGTTATTATTAATAAGGTTAAGAAAGTAATAAATGGCTAGTTTAATAGTTTAGTTTGTCTATTCTAAGATATTATTAGTCTAAAGGTAGTATATTATTAGAAATATTAATTTAATACAAGGTTAAGCCTATAGTATAATTTAAAACCTTAATAAGAACTTATAGTTATGATTAGATATAATAGCTTTTAGGATTCCTTAGTTACTATATTAGAGGTTATAAAGAAGAAGGTATCCCTAGATATTAGTAATATATATTAAATAACCTAGGATAAGAAGTATTACTTTAGAGAACCTATTAGTTATAATAAGTATTATATTAAGTAGCGGGAAGTTCTCTATCTTATACCTGAAATATTATTAACATATTTTAAGAAGTCTAATAATAAAGTCTATAGTAACTATATAAAAGGGAATAGCTAGTACTAATATTAGCTATATCGCGCTAAGTAGTAGTTAATATTCTATATTTATTATTCTATGTTATAAGTAGTTAGCTATATAGTTATTAACCTATTAATTAAGATATAGTATATAAGAGTATTTATTCATAGCTCTCTATATTTAATCCTTACTAAAGTAATAGTAATTATTATAAGCTTCTTTAATAAGTAGTATTACTAACTCTTTTGAAATATAGAGCTTTTACTTATTAGTATAAGGGTTTATATAATAAAGAAGACTATTATTTATAATAAAGTTAAGATCTATGTTATCTCTGTTAATACAGAGTATTTCATATACTCTACTCTAGGACTTAGAGTTAGTATATAATTGAATCAGGTTAGTCTTAAAGTTATTATTAAGAGATACCTCTATTATAAAGTTAATACTTATTAGTATATTATTCTATATCTTAGTAAATTCTCTAATATCTTTAATAAGGATTTTAGTTATAAGTAGGCGTAGTAATATAGATATTATAATATTTAATATTTTAAGGATAGAATAATAAGCTAGGCAGAATTAGCTAAGGTATTCTAATACTAATATAGGTTATAGGTTAGACCTCGCCTTATCCTCTAACTATAGCGATATTTAATTATTAATATTATATATTATAAAATAATCTATAAGCAGAATTATAGGGTTATATCTTAATAAATATAGTATTAACTAATACTTCTCTACTACTTAAACTAAGTAACCTACTTTAAGTTTAGTAAGCTAATATTTCCATTTAGCTTAGCTAAGGGCTTTGCTAATATAAGCGATCAGGTATATATTAGTACGCTTAATAGGGTTATAAGGCTTCTATTTAATATTATTAGCTAGCTAGAAGATCAGTATAGAGTACTTGTATTCCTTTAATAGGTTAATCTAGAGGAGTAGCTATTTATTAGAATTATAATAGAATAAGGCGTTATCCATTAATAATATATATTTAGTATTATTAAAGCTAGCTACTTCTTTTAGTATAGGTTTAAAGCTTTTCTGTTAATAAAAGACCTTTTTTATAGCACCTTTATCCTGTCTTTAGGCTTCGGCTTCAATACGTAGTGCTATTTTATATTGTTCCAGTAGTTAAATATAATTACTATAATATAATATTATATATTATAGAAAACCTATTACCCCTATCTAGTATCTAAGCTAGTAACAGTTATAAGGGTACTTAATTTTCTTACTAGCGTTAATATAATCCTATATATTTAATAGTCTAAATATATTAATAGTAAAGCTAAGTAGCTTAATAGAAGGGTATTTAATTAATAACTTCTTTATAGAGAGCGAGAGTCTAATATTAGCAAAGAGTTTAAGGATTATATTAGGGTATTTCAAGTAAGTCTTAAGGTCCTTCGAGGTAATAATAATATTATTAATAAATATATAGGTATATTCCTTATATAGTTATAAGAGTTTATTTATAGAATATTCAGAGTAAGCAGGCGAATTATAGAATCCTATAAGTACTACTTTCAAGCGTTCTTATTTATAGTAGCTAACTATAGTAAATCGATCTTATTATTCCTTCTTAATAAGGAATCAATAGAAAAAGAATTAAGTATTAATTATAGTAATTTATAGTTTATTATAAAGGCGTTTAATAATATCTTATTATAGTAGTATAGGATATATATTAGGGGTTATAGCCTTATTAAGAGTATATAGGTCTATAACTATTTAACCCTTGTACTTACTATTTATAATTCGCGGCCTCTGGCCACTAAATAGTGATTTTACCTACTTAAGTACAATAGACCTTCTAACTCCCCGCCTAGTAACAATACACAGCCTTTAGTCACGTGATTATAACTCTCCTTACTATAGCTATACTTATATATACCTATAGCCTTATAATCTTTAACTTTATATTAATAATAACGTAGTTTTTAATCATTTAAACTATAAAACTATTAACTTTTCCTCTTATATACTACCTGCGCTGCTATTAAATACCGCCTCTACTACTACTTTATCCGCTAGAAGTTATTACTATCTTTCCTATGCTATTATTAGCAACGCTCTCTCTATTAGTTAGTATAAGCCGTATTTACTAACGTTTAAGCCCTAAGGGGCCTAGGCCGCCTCTGCCTTAATAGTATGGAGGACCTTCTTAAAGGAGGGCTACTCTATAGGGTATATAATAACCCGCTTAGCTTCTACTACTAAGTCAGCTTACTTAACTATAATACTATTACGCCTTATAAGGTCCCCTAGGGTATTAAGGAGAGCCCTTATAAGGGCTATACTAACGATACGCTCTCTATATATAATAGAGTAATTAAAAAAGGAGTAGATCTTATTAATTATATTAATATTAAACTCTCTAGTAAAATCTTTTATATTATTATTATTGAAGGGAATACCTCGCGTAAGCTTAGCGTTTTTATATATAGGGTCTAGTACTAGTATCTTTAAGATATAATAGGGCTTTTTATACGTTATAGGGATAAGGAAGAGGAAGAGGTATAGGGCCCTGCTTATAGTAGAGCTTCTTATGCTTCTAGCTATAAGAACCTCTTAGGAAAGACCTCTTTAGTTAAGGAGTTATCTCTTATATAGTAGTATTCGCAATACCTTACTAGAAAGTCGACCTTTTAGGTTAAGGAGTTATCTTATATAGTAGCTCTCGTAGCACCTTACTAGAAGGGTTAGCGAGGGTGTTTCTAGGCTATAAGAGCCTTAGTAGCCTATTTAGCTCTAATATAATTAGCCCTAGTATAGCATATATCTAACTTTATATAAGGGTTTACTTATGAGTAATAGGAACGTATAGGGTTCTTATATTGTTTTCCTTAACTAGTAGAGGGTATAGGTTAAAATACCTATATAATACTTCCTAAATTATACTTATAAACTAGGTGAATTTATTATAGTCTTTTTGCGAAGGGGCTGCGGCGTAATTCCGAACTTAACTATTTATAATTCGCTGTATTATGAAAACTAGGGCTCTAAATAATATAGGTCTAGAGTTACCTCTTTATATATAATCCTAAGTATAAAGGTTAGCTAAGGCTTTATTAATAAGTTTCTTATCTTTTTTATTTATAAAATAAGGGTATTATTTAATATTTATATCCTACTATCTTTTCATAAGTTTAACCTTCAGGTATTAATCTTCTAGAAGGTTAATTAGCCCTTAGTCTTTTTATATAATAAAATAATATAATATAACTTCTTTAAGGTATTAAATAGCTTTAGTGTCTTAGTTATAGATATATACTCCTTCTTTAGTAATAACTACTAGTAGGCCTTTAAGCTTAGTTATACTTATTTTATTATTTAAGTTAATCTTCCCTTAATCAATATCTCCCTAATTTAGTATTAAGTTATTATTAGTTATACCTTAGTCTATAAGCGCTTCCTTGCTAGTTAGGTTAGAGATATCTACTTATTTTCTACTTATTTATTAACTAATAATTCTAGTAACTAATAAGTATTATAAGCTTATAATTTAAAAGGTTAAAAATAAAGTAATATATTAGATCCTTATATAATAATGTTAAAAAGACTACTTATAATTAATTACAAGTCTTTAGCTTAAGGTATCTATTAGACTTAAGGGGTAATAAGATACTAAGTTTAGTACCTTATTTAATCTTTAATAGATATAGAGCGTTATTAGCGATAGGAATGAATAGTAAATTATTTATACATATATATATATATACCCTTTATACTTTAGGCTAAATAGAAGGGACTCTATTCTACTCATATTATATTAGTTTAGATAGTAGAGCGATTATATAGCGTAATAGTTAGATTTGTAGTAGTATATATATTATATACCTTTAAAGGGACTTTTAAATAGATCTGTAATAGGATTTAAATATTATTATATAATATAATCTAGATGTACGATTCTAAATTTAAGATATCGAGCTTATTAGGTATATTAAAGTCTTACCCTATAAGCAGACTAGTGTCTAAATATAGGATAAGCTATGCTCTTATATAAAGCTTAGTAGTTATTATATAACTATTAGGTTATTATCCTTATATAAGAATTAAGAAAGTTACCTAAGCGATAGTCTTAAGGCTTCTAACGGCTTAGAGCTTAAATACCTTAGGTTCTTATATAAGGGTATAGACCTATTATAAGCAGGCTTCATATATTACTAAGCAGTTAGCGCTAGTATTAATATAGACTATAATTAGTAGTTTATTATACTAGCCTTAGATAATAATCTAAGTATTTATATAATAGTATAAGTATATAACTATATATTACTATAGCTTAATAGGAGTAATAAATATTATATTTAGCTAAGGGGATAGAAGGGCCTAGTATAATAAGATACTATTAAAGGCCTCTAGCCACTGCATAGTGATTTTACCTGCTTAAGTGCAATAGACCTTCTAACTCCGCGCCTCCTAATAATACATAGCCTTCGGTCACGTGATCTTACTAACCACCTTTCCTAACTATAGCCGTACTTATACCTGCCTATAGCCTCACGATCTTTAACTTTATATCAATAATAACGTGGTTTTTAATTATTTAAACTATGAAACTATCGACCTTTCCTCTCGCGCACTACCCGGGCTACTATTAAATACTACCTCTATTACCGCTTCGTCCGCTAGTCGTTAATATCTTTACTATACCGTCGTTAGTAACGCTCTCTTTATATTAAAGCAATTAGCATAAGCTATACTTACTAATATTTACCTAGGCTACTTAGGCTACCTCTACCTTAGTAATATAGTAGACTTACTCAAAGATAGGCTACTCTATAGGGTATATAATAACCTACTAAACTTCTACTACTAAGTTTACTTACTTAGCTCTAATACTATTATACCTTATAGAGTTCCCTAGAGGGGTATTAAAATAAGCTCTCTCAAGGGCTATATAAATAATATACTCTCTATATATAGCGGAGTAGTTAATAAAGGAGCGGGTTTTATTAATTATATTAAGGCTAAACTCTCTAGTAACCCCCTCTATATTATTTATACTAAAAAGCTTACCTTACTTAAGCTTAGTATATTTATATATAGGGTTTAATATTAATATAATTAAGGAATAGGGATAAGGAAGAGGGAGAGATATAAAGCCCTGCTTATAATAGAGCTTTTTATACTTCTAGCTATAAGAACCTCTTAGAAAAGACCTCTTTAGTTAAGGAGTTACTTCTTTTATAGTAGCGTTTATAGCACCTTACTAGAAGGTTAACCTTTTAGATTAAGGAGTTATCTTATATAGTAGCTTTTATAGCTCCTTACTAGAAGGTTTAGCGAGGGCGTTACTACGAGAGCCTTAGTACCCCGTTTAGCTCTAATATAATTAGCCCCGGTATAGCGCGCATCCGACTTTATAATATTTAGAGGGTTTACTTATAAGTAGTAGGAATATATAGGGTTCTTATATTATTTTCCTTAACTAGTAGAGGGTATAGATTAAAATAGCTATATAGTATTTCCCGAATTATACTTACGAACTAGGTGAATTTATTATAGTCTTTTTACAAAGGGGCTGCGGCGTAATTCCAAACTCAAGATACTATTAAAGTTTATATATAGCTTAGTATTATAAAGGTATATTTCGCAAAAGCAGATTCCTAGATCCTTAAGGAGCAAACCTTATAATAAATCAATATTAAAAATAGGGTACTTATCCTTATATCTAAGGATATACCTTAGAGCGTATTTATAATAATAAATAGGTTACATAACTAGGTTAATAAATTTAGGATTAATATTATGCTATTACTCCTAGTTATCTTTATTATTAGTATTAATAACTAAAACTTCTTTATATAAATCTAAGTCGTTACTAGCCTTATACACTAGATATAATTAAGGTTACCCTTATTTAATAAAGTACATAATTCCTCTTCTATTTACTTATAGGTAGTCCCCTTTAAAGTATATACTAAAGGGTAACTAGGTAGTTAAGGATATTAAACATATTAACTAAGCTAGTTATATTAGTATTTAGGCCTTTATTATTTGCTAAACTAAATCTCCTTATAAGACGAACTAGATAAGGGTTTAGTAGTAGTATTAGTAGCTTATTTTATAGATCTTAATAATAATAGGCTAGATATAGTCTCTTTTAGGTTCATATAATATAAGTCACGAGTAGTAGTAATCTAGCTTATTTTTAAGGTTCCTTTTAGTAATAAGCGTATTAAAGTAGTTCTTATATAAGTCGTTTTAATAGATAGTAAGACTAATACTCACTAGGATCCTTTAGTAGCTAGTTAATACTAACTTAGGACTATCTTATATAGGCTTATAATAAACTTATCGTAGTTCGTTTTACTAGTTAGCTAAAGAATACTAATAGCTAGTTTTATATCGATTTTATTATATATGATAGTTAATACCTTAGATTCGCTCTCCTTAGTATCTTTATAAAGTTAAGCTACCTTAGCTATCTAGTATTAAATATTATATTACTTATATATATTATATAATATATACCCTTTCTTTATTAAATATACTTTAGTAACTTTATATAGTAAATAGAAATATTTAAATAATAACTCTTTCTAATAGTCTAATTTATAGCTAGGGTCCATAAGCTCTACCTTCCTGTTAAATATTCAGTTAATATAGGACTAGTCTAAGGTATGCTTTAATAAGGTTTAATAGAGGTTAAAGGTAGCTATAGCTAGGTTCTTATTATCTAACTTAATATAGCTATTAATAGTATTAATAAAATAGTATATATTCTAGTAGATAGTTTTTAAACTACTATTAGTATATATATTATTAACTTTATTATGATATAAAAGTAGATTAAATAACTTAATTATATTAATCTTAAAGTAAGGAGTTTTATACCTTAGCTTAGTAACTAGCATTCTAGCTATTACTTATACTACCCCTTCTTTATCCATAGAGAGAAGGAATATAAAGAAGTTATAGCTAACTAAGAACTTATTAGGGTTGGATAATAGTTTAATAATATCTCTTAGTTTAGCTAGTAGTTAAGGGTATTAATTACTTTAACTATTATTACTATTATAGCTAGGGCTACTTCCTCTACTATTTTAGCCTTTAGGGTTACTATTATTACCTCTATTACTAAGCTCTCTAAGTAATAGTAATAGTAGAGAAGTATCCTCCTGATATTTAATATCCTAATTATATCCTTTACTTTTACTAAGGTTTAATAATCTAGCTTTAGAATCCTATAAGCCTATCTTATTATAATACTTACCCTACCTATATACGCTTAGGTAATTCTATAAGTTACTTAGCTTAGGTATAAAAAGGTTAACTTATCCCTTTCCTTAGGTTAGGAATAGAATACTTAATATATGTCTACTTTCCTTAAGTAATATAAAACATATATTTAGATTTAGCTTTAGGGTTAATATTATAATAATATCTTTTAATATAGGTTTAAAAGATAGGGGTTATAAAGTATTTATAAAACTTTCTCTAAACCTATAATATTCCTCTAGAGTTAATAGAAATACTAAGAAAGCTTTAGGAATTACTATTATATTAGGTTTAAATATAAGTTTTATAACATCGAAATTATCTATAGCTTTATCTCTCAGGGTCTTATAACCTCCTTACTCTTTATCTTTCTTTTAAAAGAGAGCGTTAGGTCTAGTATTTAGCTCTGTTTAATCTCTATCTTAATATATTAATTATAATAAGAGAGTTTAATATAATACTACTATCTAATAGTATTAGTAAATAATAATAAGTTTATTATTCATACCCTTAGGACATTACTTTATATATATTAAGTAATCTTATATACTTTCTTTTATAATAGCAACTTTTAAAGATATCTATAATAGTTACATAAGCGTTGTTTAAAGTTCTTATATATAATAGCTATAATACTTATCTTTATAGCTACCCTAAAGAGGGTGTACTTAGTCTAACTAAGTAATATATTGAATTTATTAGGGTATTACGTAAGTATTACTATAAAGTTTATAATAATTAAATAGTTAATAGGCTCTAAGAAGTTAGATACAAGACCTTCTTTAACCTTATAATTAGAAGGTAGCTTATAAGGTATTATTATTATTAAGGTTTATTATCTCCTTAAGATATTCCTTAGTTAAAGAAATCTTTAAGGTTTAATATCTCTTAGAGATATCTCCTAATTAAGGGAAAGAGTATAGGGCTAGTATCTCTTATTAATATTTCCTAATTAAAGGAAAAAGAGAGGTTATAAGCTTTTAATAATATATAATACTTATAAGTATTAACTATTAAGATACTACTTTATATAAACTAATAGGGTTAGCTATTCATATAATTAAGTACTTTCTTTAATTATAAAGGATATCCTTAGTTATAAGGGGATATAGCTAATTATTAAGGTTATACTATTAATTAATATAATCTATATAATAAGTAAAAAATATAGGTAAAAATCCTATAATTCTTAAAGGTTTTCTCCTTAAAAGTAATAAACCCTTTTAAGGAGGTTTATTATATTTAGGCACGTTTAATGCGTTAGTTATATCAAATACCCTTAGGCGGGATAACCGCACTAAGCGCGTTTAGTATTATAAGTACTTTTAAAATATTACTAAAGAAGAGTTTAACGCTTTTCTTATTAACTTGAAAGGTAATAATTGAGTTCGGAATTACGCCGCAGCCCCTTCGCAAAAGGACTATAATAAATTCACCTAGTTTATAAGCATAATTTAGGAAATACTATATAGGTATTTTAACCTATACCCTCTACTAGTTAAGGAAAATAATATAGGAACCCTATACGTTCCTATTACTTATAAGTAAACCCTTATATAAAGTTAGACGCGCGCTATACTAGGGCTAATTATATTAGAGCTAAATAGGCTACTAAGGCTCTTATAGCCTAGAAACGCCCTCGCTAAACCTTCTAGTAAGCTGCTACGAAAGCTACTATATAAGATAACTCCTTAACCTAAAAGGTCGACCTTCTAATAAGGTAAACACTACTATATAAGAGGTAACTCTATAACTAAAGAGGTCTTTCCTAAGAGGTTCTTATAGCTAGAAGTATAAGAAGCTCTTTAAGTAGGGCCTTATACCTCTCCCTCTTCCTTATCCTTATTTACGAAATCCTAGGCATACCTATAACCCACGATAAATCCTTAACTATATTAGCACCTAACCCTATATATAAATACGCTAAGCCCGAGCGAGGCACGCCCTTTAGTATAAATAATATAGAGGGGGTTACTAGAGAGTTTAGCCTTAATATAATTAATAAAACCTACTCTTTTATTAACTACTCTACTATATATAGAGAGCATATTATTAGTATAGCCCTTAAGAGGGCTTACTTTAATACCCTTATAAGGGACTTTATAAAGCGTAATAGTATTAGAGCTAAGTAAGTAAACTTAATAGTAGAAGTTTAATTAGTTATTATATATCCTATAGAGTAGCCCTTCTTTAAGCAGGTCCTCAATATTACTAAGGGAGAGGTAGCCTAGGCAGCCTAGGCCTATTAGGGGAATGTTAGTAAGTACGGCTTATGCTAACTATAATATAGAGAGAGCGTTACTAACGATAGTATAGTAAAGATAGTAACGACTTCTAGCAGACGAAGTAGTAATAGAGGTAGTATTAGCAGCGTAGGTAGTATATAAGAGGAAAAGTTAATAGTTTTATAGTCTATTAAATAATTAAAAACTACTTTATTATTAATATAAAGTTAAAGATCGTGAGGCTATCTAGTGGGGCACGTATAAGTACGGCTATGGTTAGGAAAGGTAGTTAGCAACTTAGAAGGTTATTAGGTTACGATCACGTGACCGAAGGCTATATATTGTTAGGAGGCGCGGAGTTAGATAGTCTATTGCACTTGAGTAGGTAAAATCACTATGCAGTGGCTAGAGGCCGTGGGGCACGTATTAGTATAGCTATAGTTAGGATAGGTAGTCGGTAAGATCACGTGACCGAAGGCTATATATTATCAGGAGGCGCGGAGGTAGAAGCTCTATTGCACTTAAGCAGGTAAAATCGCTATGTAGTGGCTAGAGGCCTTAAAGGTAATAATAAATACTAGGAATCCCTAGTAAATAATATTACTACTAATAGTAAGGTTAAGTAAAACCTTTAAGATTACTAATAAGATTAATCTTAGCCCTCCTCCCCCCTATGAGTTTACTAAATTTATTTCAATACTATATTTATAATTAATAGTAATAAATTAGTTAATTTTCTACTAAATTAGGCTACTTTCTATGTAATTATAAGTATTAACCTAGCTACTAACCCCAAGCTTACTCTCCTACCTACCTAGTTTATCCTACTTAGGGCCTCTACCCTAACCTATTTATTTCTACTTAATAGTAGGTACTCTAAGGAAGTCCTTTAGGGTATTATACTAGATTTAGGTATTAGTAGAGTCTCTATTACTAGCTAGTAGTAAGTTATTACCTTATAATAGATTCGCTTATGAATAGTAATTAATAGAGTAAATACTAGCTAAGTGAGAGTATACTTCAGAGATAGCCGCTATAAGGATTTATTTAGCACTATTATAGTTAATACTATACTTAGTAATATAACTTCTATTGAGTTCGGAATTACGCCGCAGCCCCTTCGCAAAAAGACTATAACAAATTCACCTAGTTCGCAGGTATAATTCGGGAAATACTATATAGGTATTTTAACTTATACCCTCTACTAGTTAAGGAAAATAATATAGGAACCCTATACGTTCCTACTACTTATAAGTAAACCCTCTAAATATTATAAAGTCGGACGCGCGCTATACTAGGGCTAATTATATTAGAGCTAAATAGGCTACTAAGGCTCTTATAGTAATACCCTTACTAAGCCTTCTAATAAGGTGCTACGAAAGCTACTATATAAGATAACTCCTTAACCTAAAAGGTCGACCTTCTAGTAAGGTACTAAAGGTAAACGCTACTATATAAGAGGTAACTCCTTAACTAAAGAGGTCTTTCTTAAGAGGTTCTTCTAGCTAGAAGTATAAGAAGCTCTATAAGTAAGGCCTTATACCTCTCCCTCTTCCTTATCCTTATCCTTTAAATATATTAGTACTAGTCCTTATATATAAAAACGCTAAGCCTGCGCGAGGTATACCCTTTAATACTAAGAACGCGCGAGAGCTCGCTAAAGAGTTTAATATTAATATAATTAATAAAACCTGCTCTTTTTTAATTATTCTATTATATATAGAGAGTATATTATTAATATAGCCCTTAAGAAGGCTCTTATTAATACCCCTAGAGGGGATACTCGCTATTATATAATAGCTAAGTAAGTAGACTTAGTAGTAGAAGCTAGGTAAGTTATTATATACCCTATAGAATAGCCCTTCTTTAAGCAGGTCCTCTATACTATTAAGGCAGAGGTAGCCTAGGCCCCTTAGGGCTTAAACGTTAGTAAGTATAGCTTATACTAACTAATAGAGAGAGCGTTACTAATAATAGTATAGCTACGAAGGCGTTAGTTAACCCGATCGAATAAGAGGATTATAAAGATAGTAATAACTAGCGGACGAAGTAGTAATAGAGGCGGTATTTAATAGTAGCGCGGGTAGTGCGCGAGAGGATAAGTTAATAGTTTCGTAGTTTAAATAATTAAAAACTACATTATTATTAATATAAAGTTAAAGATTATAAGGCTATCTAGTAGGGTATATATAAGTATAGCTATAGTTAGAAAAGGATTATATAACTAAAGGCTATATATTATCAGGAGGCGCGGAGTTAGAAGGTCTATTGCACTTGAGCAGGTAAAATCACTATGCAGTGGCCAGAGGCCACTAAACCCTTATTAAGTTCCTCTTATAAGGAGATTTAGTGTAATTAATAATAAAAGCCTAAATACTAATATAACTAGCCTAGTTAATATATTTAGTATCTTTAACTACCTAGTTAACCTTTAGTATATATTTAAAAGGGACTAGCTACGAGTAAATAAAAAAGGAAGTATATATTCCATTAGATGAGGGTAACTTTAACTATATTTAGTATAATAAGGCTAGCGAGGATTTAGATTTATATGAAGAAGATTTAGTTATTAGTACTAATAAAAAAGATACCTAGGAGTAATAGGAAGATAATAATCCTAAGTATATTAACCTAGTTACTTAACCCGCTTATTATTATAAATACCCTCTAGGGTATATCCCTAGATATAAGGATAAGTACCCTATTTTAATATTAGGTTATTTTAAAATTCGCTTCTTAAGGATCTAGGAATCTGCTCTTATAAAATATACCTTTATAATACTATGCTATAAGCTAACTTTAATAGTATCTTCTTATATTAGACCCTTCTATCCCCTAAGCTAAATATAACGCTTATTAGTTCTATTAAGCTATAGTAATATATAGTTATATATTTATACTATTATATATACCCTAAAACCATTATTTAAGGCTAATATAATAGACCGCTAATTATAGTCTACGTTAATACTAGCAATAACCGCTTAGCTATAAGCAAAACCTACCTATAATAGTTCTATACCCTTGTATAAGAACCTAAGGTATTTAAGCTCTAAGGCGTTAGAAGCCTTAAGACTATTACTTAGGTAACCTTCTTAATTCTTATACTAGGATAATAACCTAATAGTTATATAACGACTACTAAGCTTTATATAGCTATATAGCTCGTCCTATATTTAGATACTAGCTTGCTTATAGGGTAAGACTTTAATATACCTAATAGGCTCAATATCTTAAACCTAGAATTATATATCTAAATTATATTATGTAATAATAATCAAATTCCTTTATAGATCTATTTAAAATTCCCTTTAAAGGTTTATAATATTTATACTACTAGAAATATAACTATTCTACTATATAATCGCTCTACTATCTAAATTAATATACTATTAGTAAAATAGAGTCCCTTCTATTTAGCCTAAAGTATAAAAAAATAAAATAGCTTTATAAATAGATATAAGCCTAAGGACCTATCTAATAGAGCATTAAACTAATATTGGAGCTTAGTAAAAAGCTACTAAGGCGTCTAAGAGGAAGGCCTTGAAAGAACCCTATAAAATAATAGGATATATATTATAAATAAAGAACCTATTACTACAAGCATCTTAAATAGATAAGCAGACTAGAAAGAATGTTATAACTAAAGCCTTATTATAAAATAAAAATATTTAGCACGCTTAATATATCTAAGGGCTTTAGCCTAATAATAATAATAACTATATCTATTATACCTTCCCTCTTAAATACCTTCTAACCTTAGTACTATAAGAACCTTTGTAAATATAAACACCCTCCTTACTTAAAGGTTAATCCCTACTCTTATTTAACTAATAAGAAAGATCAGCGCTTAAGTATATATATATACAATAAATTTATATTACTAGGTAACCCTGTTAGTTATTACTACTACTTTTACTAGCCTAGTATTAGGCAGACCTTTCTCTCTATATATATATTTTTACTAATAGTATTAATACCTCTATCCCCTTTACCTTATAATTAATATATTTATATCTCTTATTATATTACTATTATCCTCCTCTAGATATCAAGGACCCTTATTAATACTTAATATTATTATATACGCTTAGCGCTTTTAGAGTAACTTATATTTTATATACCTAGATATTATTTTACTTCTAATAAATAATAATCTATAATCTGAATAAGAAGATACTAAGTATATTATATTTAATTATATGGCCTCTAGCTACTGCATAGTGATTTTACCTGCTCAAGTGCAATAGACCTTCTAACTCCGCGCCTCCTAATAATATATAGCCTTTAGTTATATAATCGTAACTCTCCTAACTATAGCCGCACTTATACGTGCCTATAGCCTCACGATCTTTAACTTTATATTAATAATAACGTAGTTTTTAATTATTTAAACTATAAAACTATCGACTTTTCCTCTTATATACTACCCGCGCTGCTATTAAATACCGCCTCTATTACCGCTTTATCTGCTAGAAGTTATTACTATCTTTACTATGCCGTTATTAGCAACGCTCTCTCTATTCGGCGCAAGCTATACTTACTAACATTCGCCTAGGCTGCCTAGGCTGCCTCTACCTTAGTAATACAGAGGACCTGCTTAAAGAAGGGCTACTCTATAGGGTATATAATAACCTACTAAACTTCTACTACTAAGTTTACTTACTTAGCTCTAATATTATTACGCCTTATAGAGTCCCCTATAGGGGTATTAAAGTAAGCCCTCTTAAGGGCTATATTAATAATATGCTCTCTATATATAGCGGAGTAGTTAATAAAAGAGCGGGTTTTATTAATTATATCGAGGCTAAACTCTCTAGCGATCCCCTCTATATTATTTATACTAAAGGGTATACCTCGCTTAGGCTTAGCGTATTTATATATAGGGTCTAGTATTAATATAGTTAAGGGATAAGGATAAGGATAAGGGAGAGGTATAAGGCCCTGCTCGTAGAGCTTCTTATACTTCTAGCTATAAGAACCTCTTAAGAAAGACCTCTCTAGTTAAGGAGTTACTTCTTATATAGTAGTATTTATAATACCTTTAGCACCTTACTAGAAGGTCGACCTTTTAAGTTAAGGAGTTATCTTATATAGTAGCTTTTACCTTACTAGAAGGTTTAGCGAGGGCGTTACTACGAGAGCCTTAGTAGCCCGTTTAGCTCTAATATAATTAGCCCTAGTGCAGCGCGCGTCTAACTTTATATAAGGGTTTGCTTATAAGTAATAGGAATATATAGGGTTCCTATATTATTTTCCTTAACTAGTAGAGGGTATAGGTTAAAATACCTATATAGTATTTCCTAAATTATGCCTGCGAACTAGGTGAATTTGTTATAGTCTTTTTGCAAAGGGGCTGCGGCGTAATTCCGAGCTTAATATTTAATTATATCTACTATTATCTACCTTATACTACTAAAATCCCTTATAGAAAGCTAGGATACTACATTTATAATATTATATAAAACTCCCTTAAATATAACCTATTTTATATTACTAATACTACTAGCTTACCTATTTCTATTAAATCTAAAGAGGCCTCAAGTAGAGATAAAGTACCTATTAATACTAATTATACTTAAGCTGATAAACTTATTAAAGCTACTTAGCCTAAATGATCCCTTAACCCTAGCTAGTCTAACTGAGCTATTAATACTATTAAGTATACTAAACCTTAATTATTAACTAGTATTAATACAACTAGTACTAAATTAACTCCTATTATTTAAAATAACACTAATAAGATAAGCTACTCCTAAGAAATAAGCTACTAATATTAGCACTCCTAATATAAAAGACAATATTAAGGCTATTAAGGCAATATAAGCCTATAGTAAATATATTAGCTATATCTCTATCCTTCTTAAGAGATATAAAGATATATACTGGCCTCTAGCCACTGCATAGTGATTTTACCTGCTTAAGTATAATAGACCTTCTAACTCCGCGCCTCCTAATAATACATAGCCTTTAGTTATATAATCCTCTCCTAACCATAGCCGCACTTATACGTGCCTATAGCCTCACGATCTTTAACTTTATATTAATAACAACGTAGTTTTTAATTATTTAATAGACTATAAAACTATTGACTTTTCCTCTCGCGTACTACCCGCGCTGCTATTAAATACTACCTCTATTACCGCTTTATCCGCTAGCAGTCCTCTTATTTAATCGGGTTAGCTAACGCCTCCGTAGCTATACTATTATTAGTAACGCTCTCTCTATATTAAAGCAGTTAGTATAAGCTATACTTACTAATATTCGCCTAGGCTACCTAGGCTACCTCTACCTTAGTAATATAGAGGACCTACTTGAAGAAGGGCTACTCTATAGGGTATATAATAACCTGCTAAACTTCTACTACTAAGTTTACTTACTTAGCTCTAATACTATTATACCTTATAGAGTCCCTTATAGGGGTATTAAAATAAGCCCTCTTAAGGGCTATATTAATAATACGCTCTCTATATATAGTAGAGTAGTTAATAAAGGAGTAGGTTTTATTAATTATATCGAGGCTAAACTCTCTAGCGATCCCCTCTATATTATTTATATTAAAGAGTATACCTTACTTAGGCTTAGCGTATTTATATATAGGGTCTAGTATTAATATAGTTAAGGGATAAGGATAAGGAAGAGAGAGAGGTATAAGGCCTTACTTATAGCAGAGCTTCTTATACTTCTAGCTATAAGAACCTCTTAGGAAAGACCTCTTTAGTTAAGGAGTTACCTCTTATATAGTAGTATTCGCAATACCTTACCAGAAGGTTAACCTTTTAGGTTAAGGAGTTATCTTATATAGTAGCTTTTACCTTACTAGAAGGTTTAGCGAGGGCGTTTCTAGGCTATAAGAGCCTTAGTAGCCCGTTTAGCTCTAATATAATTAGCCCTAGTGCGGTATATATCTAACTTTATACGAGGGTTTACTTATAAGTAGTAGGAATATATAGGGTTCCTATATTATTTTCCTTAACTAATAGAGGGTATAAGTTAAAATACTTATATAGTATTTCCTAAATTATACCTGCGAACTAGGTGAATTTATTATAGTCCTTTTGCGAAGGGGCTGCGGCGTAATTCCGAGCTCAATAAAGATATAAACTTATAATCATATTAGCTATAATAGTCTCTAAGGGTTATACGTATAATATTAATAAGATCGCGCTTAACCTAGGCTAGTTTATTAACTTAGCTACTAATAAATCTAAGGTTATTATAGTAACTATCCCTAAGGGACTAACTAATAAGAGCCTAGGCTTTCTTAGCCCTAAGTAGTACCTTATTACTAAGTTATCTAATAAGTATATAGCTTTAGCTATAAGTTTAGATAATCGCTCTAATATTAACCCTTTCTTTAATATTAGCCCCTATATTACTTCTAATATACCTAGCGCTACTAAGATACCTAATACTACCTCTATTATTAAGATACTTATTATTACTACCTAGTAGTTATATACTTATATCTCTAGCTTTTATTACCTTACCTATTCTTATATAAAGTTCCTAACTATATAAGACGTAATTAATATCTACCTCTAACCCGTTTACTTCTTTAATATAACTAACCTTATGGCTTTCGCAGCACCTTGCTAAAAGGTTCAGCGAGGGCGTTTCCAGGCCACGAGAGCCTTAGTAGCCTATTCAGCTCCAATATAATCAGCCCCGGTGCAGCGCGCGTCCGACTTTATACGAGGGTTTACTTATAAGTAGTAGGAATATATAGGGTTCCTATATTATTTTCCTTAGCTAGTAGAGGGTATAGGTTAAAAAACCTATATAGTATTTCCCGAATTATACTTATAAACTAGGTGAATTTATTATAGTCTTTTTATAAAGGGACTGCGGCGTAATTCCGAACTTAATAACTAACCTTACTACTATTTAACGTTCTAAGCGCCTAATCCTCTATACCCTTATCTAGAATGGTATAATTGTCCTTAGCCCTTATATATATATTAGAGCCCTTAACTCGTTTATTATTAAATATACTATAAGTAACCCTAACTTTAGCGCGATATTATTATTCTTTATTATTAAATAAATACTATATTATAAGTTCCCTTGTATCTATACTAAGGATAATATATATATTAGCTAGGCTATAATTAGTACTAACAACCCTAGCGCTATCTATACCCTCCTAGATATCAAGAACGCTAAGACTCTAGATATAGCTAATTTCTAATATAAAAATACCACTAACCTCTAAAGCCTCTATACTAATATTACCTCTCTTATTACCTTAATTACTCTTATTAAGGATAATAATATTATAGGGTTATACCCTAAGATTAATAATAAGTCTTATTACTAGTTCCTTAAGTAATATTAAGATAACGCTTAACTAGCTACTACTTTTAATATTACTATTAACTAATTCCTAGCTATTACTAAAGAGATTATTAATAATAAGGGTAAAGAATACCCTAACCTAATAAAGCTAGCTAATGCTACTCCTATAGCCCCCTCGACCTAAAGTAAGATATATATAAATTGGATAGAATAAATAGGATCTAAGGTGACTTAAGGTTACATATATATAGTAGTATAGCACTACGTATTAGCATATTATTATAATAAGAGGTATAAATTAAATTTTATACTATATATTGTAATAAGCGCCTTTCTCTTTTTATATAAGTAATTAATACTAAACGCACTTAGCGTAGTTATACCGCCTAAGGGCGCTTAAAATAACTAGGATATTAAACGTACCTAAACATAATAAACCTCCTTAAAAGGGTTTATTACCTTTAAGGAGAAAACCTTCTGAAATCATAGATTTTTAACCTATATTGTTCGCCTACTACGTGGACCGTATCATTTAGCTATCCTTTTTAATCCTATATATTTAATAAGATTAAATATAAAACTACTACTCTTATTAAGAAGTCCTGCTTAGTTATGTGTAGTATTAATAATACTAATAAGTAGGGTATTTTAACTTAATTACCTATAATCTAGGGTTATAATATTTAGCTCCTCCTAGTAATTACCCTACTACTTAGACCTAATTATACTATTTAGATTAGGGATATTATCTAAGCCTATATATAATCCTACATAATAGTAGCGCGCGATATCTATACCTAATTACCTAACTAGATCTATAATCTATACCTCCCTAGGTTTATTATAAAACTTCTAAAACCCCTCTATAGTATCGCTAAAGCTAGTACCTATTAGTAGGCTACTTATAACGCTTACTACTATAATAGATTAGATATAACTAGCTCCGCTTTCGATCCCTATCTACGTATTACTAATACTTCGACCGCTTATTATAATATTATTAATATATAGATAGATAATATAATTAGTCTCTCTAATAATACTTTTTCTATTATCAAACAGGAAGAGCTTTAGAAAGTTAAATTTATAGCTAAACCTAAGGAGAAACGTATACCCTAGACCCCTACTACTTTTAATAATAGGATAATCTCTATTACTAGTATTAGCGCTATCATACTATACTAAAAGGGCTAAGGCGCTAAGATTAATGCTATAAAGAAGACTCCTCAAAAGATACGAGTAAAAGAGTAATATATTAAATAGCAGGCTAGAGGGGCTTATATAGCCTTAATTTACTAACTAGAAGCCTACTTCGACTTATTAACTACTACCTAATACTAGGATCTAACTAATAGAGATATTACTACTCCTAAAAAGCGCTTATAATAGCTAAAGGATAACCTTAACTCAGGCCTATTATTTATTATATTATTACTATCTACTACTAAACTATTTATATTTATTTATAGATTATTTACTACAAATTAAAACCTTATATTATAGTTAAGTTATAATATTATATATACTATTAAAATAACGAATAACGTAACCTTTGTAATTAATAGTAATATTATATATTATAGCTCTACTAAGTATAAATAAGTTACTCATAGCGTATTAGCCTTAGAGATCTATACTATAGTTATTAGCGCGGACCTTGCTTTTACTATTACTTTAACCCTTTAATAAGTTACTACTAAACTATGTATTACAAACTCTATCTCTATAGTAATATATACTAACTTATACTCGCTATATAATAGAAAGGGCTAGAACCGATAGGAGCTAGAAAGATAATAAATAATATAGCTCTACCTATAAATAGGTAAGAATATTAAAAGTAGGCTTTTAAGATATATAAAATAATTTATAGATCTAATAAAAAGAGATAATCTAAATTAGGCGCGGATTTACTAAGAAGATACTAAAAAATAAAGTATAAGATTATTAAGGTCTATATTATAATAATTTATAAATAATAAGAATATCTACTACGCTCCTCTCTTCTACGCTCTACTCTATAGTCTTCTTATAATAAGCTTATTTACTAAGAGGGCTTTTTTAAAAGCTATATAGCTAAGTCTATCTTATCCTATCCTAATAATCCCCTTAAGACTCTTTATAATATTATAAAGGAGAGTCTTAAAAATAAAAGAAATTACTTTATAGAAATAGTAAAGAAACCCTATTTATAGATCTACTCTATTAATAATATCTTCTAAGGAGCGATCTTATTATTAAGAAGGTCCCTTAGGTTTAACTATTTTCTATTATAAGTTATACCTTAATAATAGCTTTATTACTTCTTCTTCTTTATTATACTCCTTATCTTACTCTAATCCTTAGTATAGCTAAAACTACTTACTTTACTATACTAGGTATAAGAAGTTATAATAATATACTCCCTTAAGCGTATTCTATTTAATCTAATCCTATTAGTTAACCCTCTACTAGATATAATCTATATAATTATAATTATACTTATTTAAAGGATTAGGTTACTTAGGATATAATAGTATCTTTATAAGTATAGGTCTTAAGTATAGCTTAATAGTTATATTATAGCTTAGCGTCTATAAGACCTATAACTAAAGCTATTATCTGAGGTATTTAAGCTTATTATCTAATATTTTAAATAAAGAGGATCTAGATAATACTAATAACTTATAAATAAGTTAAGGAATATCTATTATAAGAGATAGCGTAACATTATTATTATCTCTAAAGTCTATTATATTATTATTTATAAGTAAAGGAGTAGGAGGGTATAGAGGAAAGAAAGGTGCTTTCTTAAAGTCTTCTTAGCTTAATAGAGTATCTTATAAAGCTATATTACTATTAATAGTCAAGTTATAGAACTCCGTAGTAATTATAGATATATATTAGCTAACTAAGGGGATCTTAGAGTTAGTAAATAATATACTATCGCTTAAAGTTATACTATTTAAACGTAGTAATAATAATCCTTCTTAAATTAGAGATCTAGCTTATTTAATATACTAGAGGCTATATATAAATCTATCCCTCTACTAAACTAAATTAACTATATAGGTATTAATTAATAGGAGCTTTTAGAGGTATTAAGCTCGGAATTACGCCGCAGCCCCTTTGCAAAAAGACTATAACAAATTCACCTAGTTCGCAAGTATAATTCGGGAAATACTATATAGGTATTTTAACCTATACCCTCTACTAGTTAAGGAAAATAATTAAGCTCGGAATTACGCCGCAGCCCCTTCGCAAAAAGACTATAACAAATTCACCCAGTTCGCAGGCATAATTCGGGAAATACTATATAGGTATTTTAACCTATACCCTCTACTAGTTAAGGAAAATAATATAGGAACCCTATATATTCCTACTACTCGTAAGCAAACCCTCTAAATATTATAGAGTCGGACGCGCGCCGTACTAGGGCTAATTATATTAAAGCTAAACGGGCTACTAAGGCTCTCGTGGCCTAGAAACGCCCTCGCTAAACCTTCTAGCAAGGCGCTATAAAAGCTACTATATAAGATAACTCCTTAACCTAAAAGGTTAACCTTCTAGTAAGGTACTACGAACGCTATTATATAAGAGGTAACTCCTTAACTAAAGACGTCTTTCCTAAGAGGTTCTTATAGCTAGAAATATAAGAAGCTCTACTATTATAAGTAGGGCCTTATACCTCTCCCTCTTCTTTATCCTTATCCCTTAACTATATTAATACTAAACCCTATATATAAAAACGCTAAGCTTATGCGAGGTATACCCTTTAATACTAATAATACGCGAGAGCTTACTAGAGAGTTTAATAGTTATATAATTAATAAAACCCGCTCCTTCTTTAACTACTCTATTATATATAGAGAGTATATTATTAGTATAGCTCTTAAGAGGGCTCTTATTAATACCCCTAGAGGGGATACTTACTATTATATTATAGCTAAGTAAGTAGATTTAGTAGTAGAAGCTAGGCGGGTTATTATATACCTTATAGAGTAGCCCTTTTTTAAGTAGGTCCTCTATACTATTAAGGTAGAGGTAGCCTAGGCCCCTTAGGGCTTAAATGTTAGTAAGTACGGCTTGTGCTAACTACTTTAATATAGAGAGAGCGTTGCTAACGATAGCATAGCTAGCGGATAAAGTAGTAATAGAGGCGGTATTAGCAGCGCAGGTAGTATACGAGAGGAAAAGTCGATAGTTTTATAGTTTAAATAATTAAAAACTACGTTATTATTAATATGAAGTTAAAGATCGTGAGGCTATAGGTATATATAAGTGCGGCTATAGTTAGGAAAGTTATAATCACGTGACTAAAGGCTATATATTATTAGGAGGCGCGGAGTTAGAAGGTCTATTACACTTGAGTAGGTAAAATCACTATGCAGTGGCCAGAGGCTTAAGGAAAATAATATAAGAACCCTATATATTCCTACTACTCATAAGCAAACCCTCGTATAAAGTTAGATACGCGCTATACTAGGGTTAATTATATTAGAGCTAAATAGGCTACTAAGGCTCTTATAGCCTAGAAACGCCCTTATTAAACCTTTTAGTAAGGTAAAAGCTACTATATAAGATAACTCCTTAACTTAAAAGGTCGACCTTCTAGCAAGGTGCTAAAAATACTATAAATACTACTATATAAGAGGTAACTCCTTAACTAAAGAGGTCTTTCCTAAGAGGTTCTTATAGCTAGAAGCATAAGAAGCTCTGCTATAAGCAGGGCCTTATACCTCTCCCTCTTCCTTATCCTTATCCCTATAACCTATAATAAATCCTTAACTATATTAGTACTAGACCCTATATATAAATATACTAAGCCTAAGCGAGGTATACCCTTTAGTATAAATAATATAGAGGGGATCGCTAGAGAGTTTAGCATCGATACGATCAATAAAACCCGCTCTTTTATTAACTACTCTGCTATATATAGAGAGCGTATTATTAGTATAGCCCTTAAGAGGGCTTACCTTAATACCCCTATAGGGGACTCTATAAAGTATAATAGTATTAGAGCTAAGTAAGTAAACTTAGTAGTAGAAGTTTAGTAGGTTATTATATACTCTATAGAGTAGCCCTTTTTTAAGTAGGTCCTCTATATTACTAAGGTAGAGGCAGCCTAGGCAGCCTAAGCGAATATTAGTAAGTATAGCTTATGCTAACTATTTAAATATAGAGAGAGCGTTATTAATACTAGTATAGTAGAGATAGTAATAACTTCTAGCGGACGAAGCGGTAGTAGAGGCGGTATTAGTAGTGCGGGTAGTGTATAAGAGGAAAAGTTAATAGTTTTATAGTCTATTAAATAATTAAAAACTACGTTATTATTAATATAAAGTTAAAGATCGTGAGGCTATCTAGTAGGGCACGTATAAGTATAGCTATAGTTAGGAGAGTTATAATCACGTGACCGAAGGCTATATATTATTAGGAGGCGCGGAGTTAGAAGGTCTGTTGCACTTAAGCAGGTAAAATCACTATATAGTGGCCAGAGGCCCTTTTAGAGTTATTAAGGGGCTCCTATCTTATAATACTATATATTAAGGTCCTATATAGCCTTAATAAAGCGCTAATTACTATTCTAGTCCTATATAGAGTTATAATAGAAGTAGTAGCTAGTTAACTAGTCTATAAAGATTATAGCTTAGTAATAATTACTATAGTTTAGTAAAAAGAAGGCCCTAGTGGTATCCTAAAGATTCTTTACCTCTACTCTTTTAGGCTCTATAGAAGCCTTATTAATTTCATTCCTAGGTTACTAGGCTAATTTATAAATTAGGGTATAGATATTACGAGGGTAGCTTTTAATTATAAACCTAAAAAAGGCTATAACCTCTAAAGTATCTAAGTCTTCTTATCTTATAAGCTTCCCTTATATATTATAGAGGTCTAATAGATATTCTACCTAAGCTAAAGTTATAATAAATAACCCTCTTCTATATTAGATTATTAAGTAATTTATAGATTCTTAGCTCTATTATATATACTATAGGATTATTAGTATATGCTTATCTTTATTTAATATAAGGTTCCTTTTATATCTTATAGTATTAAATACTACTAAGGTATTAATAGGGTTAAATATAATATCTCTTAGAATAGTAAGGGCTATATAGGGCGAAATAGATAGTTTTATAAACCTAGGGTAATTAAGATATTTTATAAAGTTAACTAATTACTATAAGTTATAATCCCTCTTCTATTTCTTATAATTATTCCTTCTTTTTATATTTTAGATATTTAGTTTCTTTAATAATCCTTCCTCTTTATCTAAGTCTTTTAGATTAATAAGAACTATTAGACTAACTTATAAATTAATATCTCTAGGTACTAATAAGTTAATATCTACCTTATCTAGAGAGGAAACCTCTAGGTCTATAAATCGAGGGGTATACTTAGCTACTTAATAATTAATATCTTCTTAAGCTATCCTTTTCTTAATATTTATATTTCTTAATTTAAACTATTAGTTATATAAAAGTCTATTTACCCTTAGTTAGGTCTAGTATCTTTTAGGAGGTATTTTATTAATAAAAGCTATTACTAAATAATTAATCTAAGCTTAATACCTTATCTTCATAGGCTATTTTAGTAGTACTAGGCTTCTTAGTTTTATAGAAGACCTAAGCTAATTAATAAAGTATAGACTAGAGGCTTATAATAGAGGGTTTATATATTAAAATTTAATTAGGTATAGCTATCTTATTAAAACTTCCTTAGCTTTATATCTTAGTAGAAATCTCCTAGTAATAAGTATTAGAGTTTATAGTTATCTTTTAGCTCCTCTTTTTAACTAATAATTAGTATAAAGCTAGTTTCTACTATCTTATAAGTTAATTAGTAGACCTATAATAACTACTTTAGTAGACTTAGGCGCTTATTATTACGGGCTACGCCCGGGCTAAGCCTACCTAGGCTTCTGCCTAGGTTTACCGCCTTAAGAAGCTACCTAGGGCTTACCTAGGGCTTACCTAGGGCCTACCTAGTAGTTCCCTATAGACTAGCGAAATCTCTACTAGAGAGGAAAGCTTCCCCTTTTCCTCTTTAGCTTAAATAAATAGTATTATAATAACCTCCTATTAAATAAGCTTAGGTCTAACCCCTTATATATTTAAGCTTATTATTATAATAATAATAATAAGTTAAGCGCTACTCCCTATTACTTAGTAAGATAGTTAATAATAATATAGCTAAAACTTAAGATAAGCTATTATAAGCTAATTTAGTAGTAGTAATAGAGTCCCTCTAGGAATAGTTATAGGAGGTTAAGTAAGGGAATAGCTAGTATATAGCTATATAAACCCTTATAAATACTACGAGTAAGGTATTAGTAATACCTAGTATAATATACTAGAAGCTACTACCCCTACCCCTAAAGTTTTTAAGTAAGTAGAAGGAATATATTACCTAGGTATAATAGATAAGGTATAGGATTACTATAGATAGGGCGTTCTATATTATAAATATAGAGGTATAGTACCTTATTAACTCCTACCTAGATACTATAGGTTAATAAGTAGTCTCTACCTTCTATAGAGCTAGGGGGGGCAGGTGAAAATATAACCCTAAGGACTTTATAGCCTATATAAACTAGATATATAAGGATCTAAATATCTAGTTATAAGCTATAGCCTAACTATAGACCTTCTAGTAAAAAGAGAATAAATCCCTAGTAACCTTCTTATTTAGATTTAAATAAATATTAGCTAATATAAATAATATAAACTAGCCTAGTTAAGTCTAGATCTTACCTCTAGAGGCCTCTCTTACCCCTAAGCTAAGGGATTAGCTAATTACTATTAACCTACTAGCTAATTATAATAATTAGCTCTTAAAGGTCTAGAGTATTATATAGAAAGTAAAGCGCTAGAGGGTTACTAGTAACTACCTAGTAACCTACTAGAGACCTATTACTAAGGATACTAAGGGGGATCCTTATATAACTAGAGCTATATATATCTTATAAGTTAAGGAGGTAAGGCGCTATAACTATTAAAACTCTAGGTCCTCCTTAAGTACCTCCCTAGTATAATACTAATAGCTTTAGAAGGGTATAAGGGACCCCTATACTTATTAGATTTATATAGCTAGAGGTTATATTACCTAGCGCTACCCTAATAAAGAGGACCAGCTACCTAGGGTTATAAAAATAAAAACCTTAAAAGAAGAATTAGTATATTATAAGGTTATAAATAACTACTAAGTAGGAATTAACTCCTTAGAAGAAGATAAGGAGTTAGGAAAAGACTAACTCTAGAGCGAAATTAGGCCCTAAAGCTTACTAAAGAGGGGATATTAGGTTAAAAAGAATATAAATAGGAATAGCTAGCTAATAATAAGCTTATTATTATTTAAGTTAGAGTTAATAAAGGATATCTAGCTTATACTCTAATAGATATTAGGAGTAATACCTATATAATAATTAATCTTTCCCTAGCTTAATACCTCTACCTTCTATATATTAAGAAGAGATATTAACTTATGAGAAGGTATATACTTAGTAGGTTATTACTAGGTAATACGCTAGATATAGTAGTATTTAACCTAGAAATAAGTAGTTATACTTAGTATATCTTTATATATATAATTAAAAGCCTAGACCCTAATATCCTCTTAGTACGCCCCTAGATAGAGTAGAGCTAGGTTATTTATTATACTAGAGCTTACTAAGTAAATTATAAGAGGGGATAAGTTAAGCTATACCTAAAGGATTAAGAAGAAACGCCCCTTATAAAGGAAATAAGGGCTACGAGGTTCCTTAATATACCCTCGTTCTCTATAATCTATTAATACCTAGCGAGATAATAGGGTAAGTACTAGGAGGGTACTATAGAAGTACTAGTATAAGCTATTAGCTTAGCTAATATTAAGAAAGCTTTAAACTTAAAACTAAAGGAGTATTAATAATACTATTTACTAAGCTAGGTTTTAAGGGAGTTCTTTAACTTATTTAATTCTAATAAGGCTTACTTATTACCCCCTAGGTAACTAGGGGCAAACTACTATATTAACCTTATATTAGAACTAGATAGGAGGGAGCTATTACTCCCCTAGGGCCCTCTCTATAATATATTAAGAGAAGAGCTACTAATACTAAAAAAGGCCTTATAAGACCTCCTAGATAAGGGGTTTATTAAGGCTAGTAGCTTACTTATTAGGGTAATAGTACTTTTTATAAGGAAGCTAGGTAGGGGAATTCGCTTTTATATTAACTATAAAGTTTTTAATATAATTACTAAGAAAGACTACTACCCCCTCCTACTAATCTCTAAGATACTATACTAAGTAAGTATAGCTAAGTAATATACTAAGCTAGATATAATAGTAGCTTTTTATAAGTTAAGAGTAGTAGAGGAGTACTAGGAGAGAATTATATTTTATACCTAGTATAGGTTATTTAAGTAAGTAATCTACTTACTTAGCTTAACTAGTACCCCTACTACCTTCTAGCAATATATTAATAGCATCCTATAGAACTTCTTTAATAATTTTATTACTACCTATATAAATAATATATTAGGTTACTCTAATAGAACGAGGGAAGACTATAAGAGGAAGGTCTACGAGGTCCTCTAGAGGCTAGTAAATATAAGCCTAAACCTTAATCTTATAAAGTATAAGCTCTTAGTTAAAAGGGTTAAATATATAGGGTTTATTATAATAGCGGGAGAGAGGCTCTCTTATAACCCTAAGAAACTCTAGGTAATTACTAAGTAGTTACCCCCTACTTTCCTAAAGGGGGTCTAGACCTTCCTAGGGTTTATAAACTATTCTAATATATTTATACTAGAATATAGGGATATTATTAAATTACTTATACTACTTATTAGGAAGAATATAACGTTCTAATAGGGAGATAATTAAGAATAAGCCTTCTTATAGCTTAAGTAGCTTTCTAATACCTAGCTAGTACTTTACTAGTTTAGTCTAGAAGATAAGATTATTATTAAAACTAACTATTTAGGATTTATCTTAAGGGGGGTGCTCTTATAAGTTAACCTAGAGGATATTTAATATCTTATAGCGTTCTATTTATAGAAGCCCTTACCTATAGAGTATAACTACCCTATTTATAATAAGGAGCTCCTAATAGTCCTTTCTTACTTCTATATATAGAGGGTAGAGCTATATAATATAACTATTTTTAAGGTATTAACTAATTACTAGGGGCTTAAATACTTTATAAAAAAGTAATACCTTATAGAGTACTAGAGCTAGTAAGTAGATAAGCTATTTTAATATAATTTTATTATTAAATACCGCCCTAGTAAGGAAGTACTAGCCCCTAATACCCTCTCTTATAGATAATAGGATATACTATAAGAGTAGGATAACGAGTAGAAGTAGGGGAGGGTCTTATAGCTAATACTAAACCGCGCTTACCCCTACGGGGACCTTATAATTAGCCCCCTAGTAAGGAGAAGTTAGAAGGGCTATATTAATATCTGAGATATTATAGTTTTTAATAATAACCTTGAACTATAACCGCTATAGCTAGAAACTATAAAAAAGGATATAATATATAAAGCTATATATTATATAGATATCTACTAGCTTCAGAGCTTCTTATTAGATATAAAAGCTAAGGTTTAAATTAGTAAGTATAATATTAATAGTTAGAGGAGATTAATACTTAGGTAGAGGCTATAAGTACTTAGCGGGGAGGATACTAATAACTTACTAGGAGAGCTCTATATAAAGATTATTTAATAGAGCTATAACTTAAGTATAACTACCTACTTAAGCTATAATAGTATACTAGAAATAGTAAGCTAGTAGTTCTATTAGCTAGGATAATTATAAATAATATAGAGATTTCTAAGGAACTATAATATCTATAGAGAGATATATATCTAGAGGTAAGCTAAGAGGGGCTTCCTAAAGCCCCTACTAATACCTACCTAGTTATACTTAGACCTCTTAATAAACTTTATTATAAACTTACTACTTAAAAGAGATAATACTAGCTAATACTTATAAGTTATAATAAATAGGCTAGGTAAATTAGTAATATTAAAGGAGATAAGTATTATAGAGGTAGAAGCTTATACCTACTAGTTCCTTACCTCCTACTTCTAGTTCTATAGGTTCCTATATAATATTATTAGTAATTAAGGGTCTAATTAAGTAAGCTACTTCTAGGCTAAATTCTACTACCTTTTAATATAAAGAGGCTATTAAATACTATATACTACTTATAAACTAATAGTAGTACTAAGAGGTAAAACTAAGAAATATAAGCTATCCTATAGGTATTTATAAACTAGGTATAGGATAACTAGGGGTAGCTCCTACTTACTACCTAGCTAGCGCTTTATAATAAGGTTAGTAATATAACTAGGCTCTTACTATTCTTCTTAAAAATAAGTACTATAGTAACCCTATACCTATAGTAGATAATATAGTAGAGGAGGCCCCCTCTAGGGATATAGTAGCTACTCTCCTAGTAATAAGGCTCTAGGAGGTAGTAGTCTTTTTTTAAGTAAGTATTATATCTACCTAATAGTATAGCGAGGAGAATATAAACTAGTATAAGATACCTATAGAGGAGTATTAAATAAGTAATAAGGTTTAGCTTTTAATAACTAACTATAAAAGCCCTAGGCCTAGTATGAAGCTATTATAGTTATACTATAAGTATATTATAGTTAGAGTCCCGAGCTTATATATAATTAAGTTATATATACCTAGTAATATCTACCTAAGGTTCTATATAGACCTCCTCTAGAGAGTACTAGAGGACCCCTTGCTTATATAAATAAGGATAGACCCCTAGCTACTACTAATTATAGCTAATAATAGCGAATTTAAGTAGCGCGTAGAGGAGATATATATAGTGCGATAGAAAGCGGTTAGGCGAGGGTAGAGGTATAAGGTTCTAGTTAAGTAAAAAGGGTATATAGAGCTTACTTAGGAGCCTATAGAAGCTATTATAGAAACTATAATAGTAAATAGGTATAAAGCCCTAAATAAGCTAGTTATAGATAATAATAATAACCCGGCCTATACCTAGGGGGGGGCTAGCTAGGAGGGGGGATAGTATTATAAGCTACGCCTAGGTTAAGCTTACTAAGGCTTCTACCTAGGCTTACTACCTTAAGGAGCTACCTAGGGCCTACCTAGGGCCTACCTAGTTATTCCCTATAAACTAGTGAAATCTCTACTAGAGAGGAAAACTTCCCCTTTTCCTCTTTAGCTTAAATAAATAGTATTATAGCGACCTCCTATTAAATAAACTCAGGTCTAACCCCTCGCACTTATAAATAAATAAGGAGTATATTAGGGGACTTAGCTTTAATTTAGGTACTTATAATATCCCTTATATCTCTATTATTAGAATCCTCTTCTATACCTCTAACTATCTTATAGTAGAGTAGTTAGCTAGGCTTAGTAAGCCTTATAAAGTAATAAGTAACTACTAAGATATCCTTAGTATATATTAAAGTTCTTATTTTAAGTATACTAATAGTATAAATATACTAGCTATAACTTACTATAAGTATAAAGGGCGAATTACTTTCTCTACTATTTCTAAGGTCTTATTCTAATACTTAATAAGGATATATTTTAATATTATATTAAAAGGGTCTATCTAACTAGGGGAATTATCCTTCCTAGGTAGAGGGCGCGTTTTATATTTAATTAGCTAAGGCTAGTAACTAAGCTTTTTAGGAGGTCTAAAGCCTAGGATATCTCTATTATTTTATCTCTATACTTAAAACCTACTTATACTTAGTTTATTAGATATAAGCTCTATTAAAAGCCTAATTTTAAGAGTAAGAAGGTTTAAAGATCTTAGCTCCTAGATATATATATCTAATACTTTATTATTATAAGAAATAGCTTTCCCTATTATAATATATTAAGAGAAACGTTAATAAGGGGTAAGTATAAGTAATTCATAAACTAAAGAGCTAAATAGAAGTAATATCTAAAGAAAACAAGAAGCTATAGTATAGTAACTAATATAATATAGTTAATAGATAAATTAAGCTTAAAAGTGAATAATATATATGTAAGAGAGAACGAGACTAGAGGGTTTAAGGGGTTAGGAGTACGTTTTTTTATCTATTAATTACTTTAATAATATAGTAATATATTAGTAATCTATAGAAGGAATAACTAACTCTCCTCCCTTACCCTCCTTAGCTTTAATAAAATAAAACGAACTTAAGATAAAAAACTTATAATAAATAGAATAATAAATTAGGGCGGTTATATATAAGGAAAGAATAAAGGAAATAATAGTTAGTAGTAGCTATTAAAACGAGTAGTATTATTATAGATTAAATAAATATCCTTTTCTATCCTCTATTATTAACTTCTCCTCTTTAAATAACTATTTTTACTTAGCTATTTTAATCTTTATCTAACTCTTTTATACTTCCTCTCTTATATTTATAAATTATATCTTCTTATTATAGCTAATTATAACTTCTTTATTTTAGATATTAAAAATAGTAATTAACCTCGCCCTTATTATCTCTTATTAGTAATAACCCTCTAAGTCCTTAGTTTTGATATCCCTATACTTAAAATAAAGAAAAATAATATACCTCTTTTTATTTAATACTCTAATAACTAACTTTAGGTATTCCTTCCCTTCTTATTATTATTCTTATACATTCTAGCTTATAATTATAATTTATAAGTAGCTATAAGCCTTATTTAGCTTTAGTCTCATATCCCTATTAATAAAGACTTAGAAGTAGCCTTTATATTATATATATTCTCTAATAAAACTACTAAGGTACTAAGGCTAGCTTTTTAAAAGGCTTATCTTAGTAAATAGGATTTTAAATAAATATTTAGGGTAACTAAGGGGTCTAGAGACTTCTACTATTAAGTCTTTATTTATACCTCTATTACTTTCCTCGCTAGCTTATAGGAGATAAAGGTCTTTTAGCGCCTAGTAGCTATATATAGCTTATTTATTTAATCCTAAGATAGTTATAATATAGTACCTTATATCTACTATAAAGAGTAGGGTTATACTACTAAGAACCTTATAACTAGTATTTATATTTATAAACTATACTCTAAATATATCTCTATACTAGATACTCCTTATACTAACTACTTTTTCTATAAAACTTAAGAGAGTTACTTATATAATAATCTAGGTATTTATAAATACTATAAGTATAGAATTAAGTATAATAATAAGGTAAGGAGGAGTAGAGAGTTTAATAGTATTAAGATAATCCTATAGTCCTAAATTCTAATAGATATTATAGTTATAGCTATAGCTAAGTTTAACTTCTTACTCCTATATAATAAATACTATTAATAAGCCTAGGAATATTACCTCAAAGCTAGGTTTATATATTCTTATTACCCTTTTATAATAGAGCTACTTCTAGAGTTTAACCTTATAGAAATCGTAAACTACTTAGGGCTTTATATTATAGATTAAGGTAGGAAAATAGGATTTCTAAATATATTTATATAATATATCAGGAGTGGGGGTAAAAAGAAAAAGGGATTAAGAAGCTAGTTAGGTTTTTATAAGACATTAAGGTAAATAATATATAAATAGGTTCAAAAAGCTAAGTTTAAAGTATATCTAAGTATAAAATTAATATAATCCCTCTTAGAAGTATCCTTCTCTTTCTATTATTAATAAGTAATCTAATAGTAGTAATAATCTTTTCTAGGAAAGGGGGGGGGTAAGAAGGATCTACTAATATCCCCCCTAGGGGCTATTAACTACGATTTTAATATCCTCTTTCCCTTTCTCTTCTTCTCTCTTATTTATAAGTTATTAATCTTATATTTATTTAATAAAGAGGGGGTGCTTTAGTATTATTATAAGGAGGTTAAGGATCTTATACTTTCCTAGGCTTAATTGCTCTATTATAACTCCTAATAGATATTAACGTTATCTAAGCTATTATTATATTAAATAGTAATAAGGAGGTATACTTTAAATAAATAGGGAGTTATTAATAGTATCTCTTACCCTTATCCCTAAAGTTTAGGAATATTATTCCTAAAGTCTTAAACTTTTAAACTAAGAGATAAAAAGAAGGGAAAATAAGAATAAGTTTATAAATTATTAACTAAAATAAGTAATAATAAAAGAAACTTTATATATCCCTTAGATCCTCTATCTTAATATACTCCTTCTTTATCTCTTTTATTATTTTAGGAATCTTAATAACTAGTTATTATTTAGCTTTTAAAGCTTTAATTACTTTCTCTAAATCGTTTAAGTATTACTTTAATTATATTACTAATTATAATAAATCCTTTTTTTCTCTTAATTATCCTCCCTAGGTATTATAGGTTCTTCTTCCTTTTCTTTAGGTATATAATTATTATACTTTTTATTCCCTAGTATAAGGAAGACTTTTAGTAGGTTTCTATTTAAATTAGATTTATAAATATCTATATTACTTAGTTCCTAATACCCTTTAGGAGCTTAAATAAATTTATAAAGTTATTCCTATTAAATATCTTTCTAGGAATTTTACTACTTACTTATCTTACTAAGTAATATAATAGAGCGTTTAGAGCTTATAATAAGATATAAAAGGAGCTTTACTATTAGTAGTTAAGCTTTTTAATAGATAATTTATTAATAGAACCCTTAATACTAAATACTAGTATTAAATTACTTACCTCTAGCCTCTCCTTCCTTATAGTTCTCTTATATTAATTATTATAATATTTTATAGTTTTCTTATATTAATTATTAATTATCTTTTTAGCTTATTTTCTATCTTTATTAAGTTATAAGAAAGCTTATAGATATATCTCAACCTCCTCTTCTTTTATTATTACTAAATCCTAATTAAGAACCCTCTAGGTAGGTATTAGGGTTTTAATAGGAGTAATAAGTTTAAATCTATATAAAAGATAGAAAGGGCTAAAGCTAGTTAAAGAATAAATACTTAATTAGTTTATAAATAAAGCAGCGGGAAGGTATAGTTAAGGGTTAATATCCCTCTCTCCTCTAGTTTATATTAATAATATATAAGTAATTAGCTGATAACTAGTCTTAACTACTCTATTAGCCCTTAGGCTATATATAGATATTACTTTGCTCCTTATATTATATTTTATATTAAACTTAATAATAGTATCCTTATTTACTAGCCCTCTATTAATAATAAGTTTACTATATAGTTTATAGTAGTAAATAATCTCTTCTTAGATGAACTTAGCGATATTAAGTAAAGTTACTCTCTTAAGTAGTAAGCTTTAGGCTATCTTAGTAGTAGATCCCTTACTTTTATAAGGTATTACTTACCTACTCTCTATATATTTAATAAGATCCTTATAAAGAGTAATCCCTTTAGGGAGCTATAGGTTCTTATATTATCTATATATTAAGCTCTCCTCTTTTAATAATTAGAGTAACCTTTTCAAGAGTTACTAATCTCTATATATATACTACCCTAGATATAGTAATTAAATAGTTTTCTAGCTATAGCCTACTTACCTTAATAACTACTCTTTTTATAAGCTTTTATACTTAGCTTCTCCTACTACTTAGGATTATTAATAACTTATTATAATATTAGCTTTTGATTTATTAGTCTAGGAAAGGAGTAAGTAGATCTAAATATAATAATTTAACGCTCTAGTCTTTAAGCTTAATACTTTATTAGTTAAATTCCTAGAGCCCGTCTCTATATTATTTAATAGTAAGTAATTTATTAAGAATATATTAAATAAGTCTACGAATTATTAAGAAGTATATCTAGGATATTTATTATATTACTAATAACCTCTATATTTCTTATTAAGACCTCCTTTATATATTACTTATTATTATAATATTAAGCTTAATTAAAAAAGGAACTAGCTTCTATATCTATAAAAAAGATCTATAAATCGATTTAGGAGTTAATCTCCCCCTTAGCTTCTTTATTAATAGTATTAGAAGGTCCCTAAGGTTTTTATAATAAGCTATCTATTACTATATTCTAAGTACTATAGATTTATTATATTCTAAAGTTAAATATCTTAATCTATATAATCTAGTAAATAATAAGAGCTCTTAAGAGGTTTATAGCTACTCTATTAAGTTATATAACTAATATCTAAGTATCTATCTCTAGGATAAAGTATTATCTATACAAATAGTTATATACCCTCTTTAAAGCTTTTAGAGTATTATATAATTCCTTCTTCTTAATATTATATAATAGCTCTAGTCCTAACTAAGTACTACTCTTAATATAAGAAACTACGCGCTAGTTATTAATAAATTATCCTAGGACTCCGCCCTATTTTATATTACTAGCGTTAACTATAAAGTAGATATCTCCTCCTTTAGGGCTCTAATCTATAGTAATAAGGATTAGAGCCCTTATACGTATTATATCTAATATATTTCTAGCTATTCATTACTTCTCCTCTTAGCTAAATAAGGTATCCTTCTTAAGTAAGTTAGTAAGTAGCTTTATAATAGTAGAGTAGTCCTTTACCTAGGATTTATAGAATATTATAATCCTAAGAAAAGCCCTTAACTCTATTAAATTAGTATAAGTAGCTTATTTATAGATATTAACTATCTTCGCTTCTTCTATATAACGCCTATTAGTATTATAAATATAGCTAATAATTATTACTACTTCCTAGGCTTATTAAAACTTAACTATTATTACTATATACTCTACTAGCTCTAAATTAATTAGAACCTTATTAATATTCTATAAGTATTTTAAAATAAATCTATAAATCCCTAGATAAGACTTAATCTCTTCTTTATTATATTATAAAGTTAGTCCTTTAATAGCGATATTATTAAGGAAGGCTTTATAGTAGCTAGGGATAAGGTTATATAAGATTCTAATTATAACCTATATAAACTAAGTAACTAAGTTTATTACTCCTAAAAGTAATATATATATCTATAATAATCTAATAGGTAATACTAACGATGTTACGTCTCTACTTATATGGTCTAAGGGGACTTAGTTATATCTTAAGAAGAAGTCTAGTAGTAATAATAGTTAATATATAGCAAAGTCTTCTAAAGAATCGTCCGCTAAAGGGGGTAGTGCTATATCTTATATTATTACTATATTTATCTTAGTTACTAAGTTAATAAGCCTTATCTTATTATCCTTTTTTTATATAAAGAAGAATAGATTATAATAGGGTATATAACTTTACTTAAGGATTCCTTTCTTTAGTCTATCCTTTAGAATTACAATAATATCCTACTCTAGTACTCTTAATATTAGGATTCCTTTTACTTATTATACTTTATATAATACTATTTAGAATATCTATAGAGGTATAATAGAAAGGTATATAGAGCTATAATACTTAAATTCCTAAGCTAAAGCCTTTTCTCTTATACTAAGAATAGCTAAAAAGAGCTTCTTTTCTTTAAGCTATAAGTAATTAATAGTTTTTAAGATAGCTTCTTATTAAGCTCCTATAAGCCTTATTCCTTACTTAATAATTAAAATCTTTAGTATAACTAGGCTTATAAATAAGGCGCTAGGATCTAGTATTATATTCTTCTTAGCTTTTACTTATACTTTTACCTTCTACTCTAGGTCTCTCTTTAGGGTTAAGCTATCTAATATAGCGTTATTAATAGGTTAAATCTTCTTATCTTTTATCTTATATATTATCTTAATATATTCTATTACTAATATAGGCGTTATTAGTAAGGATTTATAATTATTATAAGAGAAAGTAGGATTCATAGCTATAATAACTTTAATACCTTTCTAATATACTAACGTATACTTCCTCCTAGGTACTTCCTTCTTTAATATTCTTTTCTTAGGTCTGCGAATATAATATTAATAATTAATATTATAGCTATTATATCTTATTATATACTCTATACTTACGATCGCTTTATAGATCTTATTAAGCTTAGGGGTAACTTTATTATAGATTATAGTGTCTAGGACTTTATTATAAATTAATTTAAACTCTTTAAAAATAATAATAACTTAATTACTTAGGTCTAATTATTACTTAACTTTATCTAGTAGGCTATAAGAGCTTTTAAAAGCTTATTAAATTACTTTGACATCCTAGCGTACCCTTATACTCCTTAGTATTATATCTAGGTCTTCCTTATCCTTAGCTTTATTAACTTACTAATTATCTCTTATAAAGTCTAAGCTTATTACTATATTAGGTCTATTACTACTAATATAAATATTATATATAATTATACTTACGAATTAGGTTTTCTACTCTCTATTAGTAATCCTATAAATCCCTATATCTATCTTAACTATATCGCTCTGTAGGCCCAGGCGCTTAATATAATTTTTAGTAATAAGATTAATAATAAAGCTACGATTAATAATCCCTCTAATTAGTATATTTATAGGGCTATAAAGGGTTATAGTAATCTACTAGTAGGTTATAACGAAGTCTAGGATAGTAATATATTTTAGTAATAGAGTAAAAAAGAATCCTAATCTTCTATTATAATACTTATTTTAAAGATAGAATTAATTATATAGTAGGTAAAATAAATTACTTTAGTTTATAAATCCTTAAGTAAGTCTATAGAGATAGCTACTAAAGTCGCTTAGCCTTTAGAATAGTTTATATTATTAAGTTCGGAATGACGCCGCAGCCCCTTCGCAACAAGACTATAATAAATTCACCTAGTTCGCAAGTATAATTTAGGAAATACTATATAGGTATTTTAACCTATACCCTCTACTAGTTAAGGAAAATAATATAGGAACCCTATATGTTCCTACTACTCGCAAGCAAACCCTCTAAATATTACTATATAAAGTTAGACGCGCGCTATACTAGGGCTGATTATATCGGAGCTAAACGGGCTACTAAAGCTCTCGTAGCAAAGCTACTATATAAGATAACTCCTTAACCTAAAAGGTCGACCTTCTAGTAAGGTACTAAAGGTATTGCGAACGCTACTATACGAGAGGTAACTCCTTAACTAAAGAGGTCTTTCCTAAGAGGTTCTTATAGCTAGAAGTATAAGAAGCTCTGCTATTATAAGTAGGGCCTTATACCTCTCCCTCTTCCTTATCCTTATCTAACCTATAATAAATCCTTAACTATATTAGCACTAGGCTCCGTATATAAAAACGCTAAGCTTGCGCAAGGTACGCCCTTTAATACTAATAATATATAAGAGCTCGCTAGAGAGTTTAGTATTAATATAATTAATAAAACCCGCTCCTTCTTTAACTACTCTATTATATATAGAGAGTATATTATTAATATAGCCCTTAAGAGGGCTCTTATTAATACCCCTAAAGGGGATACTTATTATTATACTATAGCTAAGTAAGTAGACTTAGTAATAGAAGCTAAGTAGGTTATTATATACCTTATAGAGTAGCCCTTCTTTAAGCAGGTCCTCCGCACTATTAAGGTAGAGGTAGCCTAGGCCCCTTAGAGCTTAAACGTTAGTAAGTATAGCTTATACTAACTAATAGAGAGAGCGTTACTAACGATAGTATAGTAAAGATAGTAACGACTTCTAGTAGATAAAGCGGTAATAGAGGTAGTATTAGTAGTATAGGTAGTGCGCGAGAGGAAAAGTCGATAGTTTCGTAGTCTATTAAATAATTAAAAACCACGTTATTATTAATATAAAGTTAAAGATCGTAAGGCTATTAATAGGTATATATAAGTACGGCTATAGTTAGGAAAGTTACAATCACATAACCGAAGGCTATATATTATCAGGAGGCGCGGAGTTAGAAGGTCTATTATACTTAAGCAGGTAAAATCACTATGCAGTGGCCAGAGGCCATAGTTTATATTATTATTCTACTAATCTATTTATTCCTATAGTTCCCTATTATTAACTCCTATCCTATTAAATTAATCTAGAAGTAAAATATTAGTAGGAATAAAGACCTCCTATACCTTTAAGTTATATCTATTCTTATACTTATTAATTATAGCTTTAGTAGCGTTATAAACTATTCTATTCTAATTAAGCTAGTTCTAATAAAGGAAGGCTTTAGGAATAGCTATATTCCTATTTATTCTCTTATTATATAGCTCGAGGGTAAGAGCGTACCTAGTTTATAAATTACTATATTAAATCCGAGGCTTATCTTATTTATCTTACTTCTATTACTTAACTTATTCCTTAGGGGCGTCTAGTAGTATAGCGTTTTTAGCTTCTTCCTTATTATCTAATAGCTTTATAACTCTCTAAGTAATTTAAATAAGAGGGTTGCGAATCGTAAGTAGGTCTACTATCTAGGGAGACTAGTAATAATAAGTATTATAAAGTTCTATATAATAACCTCTAGCTTTCCCTCTTTCTATAGTAATAATATCTTCTACTAGGTTAATATATTAGTTTTTTAGTTTCAAGCTAAAGAATATTATATCTATAAAGTTATATAATTATATAATATCTTTTAATAAATTCGTAAAGCTAATAGATAATTTAGGGCGTATCTTATTATAATTAATAACTCTTATAACTTCCTCTAGAAGCTTTAGCTACTACGTTTCTACTAACTTAATTATAATAACTATATAGTATATAAAGGTATCCTCATTAATTAGGATATACTTTAGACTCGTCTAGCTATTAGTTAATTTATAGTTATAGCCTTTATTAATAATACCTATTTTAACCTTAGTACTTATATCTTAGGTGCTAATAAAGTAGTAGGGTGATATATAGTAATAGACCCTATTCTAGTTAGCCTCGAGATAGTTGATATAGCTAATAATAATATAGTTAATAGTGCTATATAACTAGCAGGTCCCTATAGCCTAGAAAGGTATATACTATAGTAGTTTATCTTACTAGAAGCCTTTATAGCCTCCTCTTGCTCTATTTCTTCTAAATCCCTAGTATTACTAGTATCGTCCTTAGTAATCTCTATATCTAGCTTATAGGTAAAAGTACTACTATTATTAATATTAAGTTTATAAATAGTCTTAAGATTATTATTTATAAGGTTTAATAGCTTTTATAGTATTTAGATTAAAAGTATTATCTCCTTAGCTAGTAACTCTCTTAATAAGGGTTAAGATATCTATCTTATAATTAGCCCTATTAATATTTAGGGTTCTAAAGTTCTCTATAAGAGAGTTAATAGTTAAGCTAGTAGTATAGGCTATAGAGGGTTCCTTAGCTTTAGCCCTCTGCTTTATTAGAATCGTCTTCGTAGGGACTTAAAGCGTTATTATTAGTTTAGGCTTAATAAGGCTAGATAACTACTAAAGTTCCTAGCGGGTAGTAAACTATTTAATAAGGGTATCTTCTACTATAACTTACTGCTTTAAAATAACCTCTATAAGCTAGTAGGTAAGACCTTAAGCTATAGCTCTTATAGCTCTTTTTAAAAAGTAGTAATAAGTAATATAAATAAGCTTAGCATTAGTAAGTCCTAGGTCTCTATATTAGATAGCTCTCTATTAAAGCTATTAAATAGTAGTAATTAATACTATAACCTAAGAAGGGTTATTATCCTTAATATAAGATCCTATAACTAGGTTCTAAAGGTCCTTATTAGGGTTCTAATAAGACTTCGGGTTTATAAATCTAAACTAGTATAGAAGTTTCTCCTTAGCTTCCTTCTAGGTCTTAGCTTTACTAATATAAGATATTTCTACGTCTTAATAGTTACTAGAGCTATATATATAGACCTCGTTCTTTATATTATTATTAGTCTTATAGTAAAGTTTTAAAAGGCTCTTATAGTTAGTAATAAAGTCTAAGATATTAATACTAATAAACCTAGGCGCTCTAGTTAAATAGGGAGTTATTATTATAATAATAAGGCGTCTTATAAGGAGATTAGTAAGGGTTATAATATCTTAATTAGTATAACTTCCTTTAGGGGAATATAGAATACTTAAGGGTATTATTCCTATCCTAGAGGTAGGATTCGCAGACCTATCTATAATATTATTAGGGGCTAGCTATCCTATAGTATAAACCTATATCTTAGTAAACGAAGCTCTTATGAATCTCTCTTTAGGCTTTTTCCCCTTATTAGAAGAAGACCTAGTATCTAAGTTAAGTAAGGAAGAAGAAGATATAATACTTATAGGTTTAAATATACTAAAACTTATATTATATAATAAAAATAATAAAGTCTTCTAGTTAATAAAGTAAAGTTATTAATATAATATATTCTAAATAAAAAGATAAAGTAGGTAGTTATAACTTTCTTTAAATAAAATAAAAAAGGAAATAGTATAAACTAAATAACTAAATAAATATAGGAAAGGTCTAGCGACCTCGATCGTACTACTCTAGGCTCTTATAAATCTACTTTAAGTCTTATTACTTAATAAAAGGGTCTTCTTAATAACCCTCTTATCTTAAAAGAATTTATAGCTTTATTATATTAGTATCTCTTAAAAGTTAGTATATCGCTCTTAATACTTAGGGCTATAATAGTAAGGGGTTCGCTAGTCTCTAGTTATTAATCTAGTTAATCTTACTATACTTATTAGCTTAGTAAGACTGCTAATCTCTATATTAGTATTATATATAGCTATCTTAGCTGCCTTAGTTATAACTTACTAGTTAAATAATAGTAGTTATAATAATATATAAGGGGTAAGGAAAGGAATATGCTCGCTAGAACCTACTAATAGTATAAGAAAAAGAGAGAAAGGGAGGACCTTAGGGTCTATATTGTTCCTACCTTAATTCTATAAGAAAGTATAGCTATTACTATTCCCTTAGAACTAAGGTAGGTCTATAAATATCTTCTTCTCTTTTAAACTACGTTTTATTATTATTTATATTATTATTATTCGTTATTTATAGAACTTTTGAGCTATTATTATATTCAAAGTGGATTAATTACGTATATATATATATTAATAGCAGGGATATATAGATATAGCGAAGGTATCTAACTCTCTAAGAAGCCTAGAAAGGGTATTAGTAAGAGTAAAAGAATCCGCTTCTAGGTATTATTAGAAAGGGCTAGAACTAATAGGAACTAGAAAGATAGTAAATAATATAACTCTACTTATAAATAGGTAAGAATATTAAACGTAGGCTTTAAAGATATATAAAATAATTTATAGATCTAATTAAAAGAGATAATCTAAATTAGGCATAGATTCGCTAAGAAAATACTAAAAAATAAGGTATAGGATTATTAAGGTCTATATTATAATAATTTGTAAATAATAATAATATCTACTATACTCCTCTCCTCTACGCTCTACTCTATATTCTTCTTATAATAGGCCTATGCGCTAAGGGGGCTTTTTCGAAAGCTGCGCAGCTAAGCCTATCTTATCCGATCCTAATAAGTATCTAGTTAAACTTAGTACTACGAAAGAAAAGAGGCTTATAATTAATATTATAGCTCTCTATTAGTTATATAAGCGCTATAAGCTATTTAAGATCTAATAAGTCAATAGCGAAGATAGCCCCGCTAATACATTAATAAAGGTAAACCCTAATAGGGTATTACACCGCCTTACTAATAGGAATTAATTAATAATTTATATAGAAGGATAGGTAGCAAGAATAATAGAAGGATTAGCATAATAATAGCGTAATAATAAGTATTTATAGGAGGATAGGATAGATAGGATTATAGCTAAAACTAGCTACCTTTCGCTTCGTTTAGACGCTAATAATAGCTTCTAACTTATTATTTAATTTATATAATGAGATAGGCTTATTAGGCGATTACTAGTATAAAAGAAAAACTACTAGTATAGGAATATGCGCCTACTTATACTATAGTAAGTAGGACTCCTACTCGCCTAGTGGGCTAGATCCGGCTTCGGATCAGTGGCCTAGGTTAGAACAACTAGGACCTACCGAGCATTCATGTGACCTATTATATAGTCTACCTCATTAGGTTTCCTATATTATTCCTACCTCACTAGCTACCTTCTAACCTAACTTAATAATATTAATAATATTTAGAATTTATAACAACTACCCTCGTTCTCTTTTAATACTAGTATTTATAAGACGAATACTTATAGTATTTATTAATAATACAATACTAATTATTACAATATAGTTCTTTCTTTACTTCTACTTCTACTGCTTTTTAGCTCTTCAGTTTATAAATTACTTATACCTACCGTATATTAACTTTTCTTGTAATATATTATAATAAGAGAAATTATCTTTTCTAATAATAAAGCCTTAGATACTTATATATAGGATTTAACATCCTTTAATCTTCTTATCCTTAATATTAAGCTATTAACTAAGCCTATACCTAATAAGCTAAGCGCGAGTAGGTTTTAGATATAGGGATAAGATAATACAGATATCCTAGGCTTTAGACCTCCTAATAAGCTTATCTATTAGCCCCTACTAATTGTATATAAAGCGCCCCCTCTACTTAATAATAATATTCTTAGTTAGAGAGACCTTTCTGACTTAGTAATAAAGTATAACCTTATTAAGTACTGGAATAAGACCCTAGAAGTAATAGAGAAGATAATTCGCTCTTTATACTTATAGCACGTTATAGCTAAAAGATATAATTCTATTAGTATACTAGAGATAGTAACTCTAATATACTCTAAGGATATCTTAGTAGTTACTTATTACCTTATAAGGCTTACTAAGCTTAGCTAACTACTCTATTATAATAAAATTAGAGGTATAGAAAATAACTTTAAACACAGAGATCTAAGAGATATTATAATAACCTAGATTAGGGCTAAGTCCCTTAATATACTTCTCTTTTACATATATATACCTAAGTCTAATAAAGTAGTTATTATAAATCTATGAATTGATTTATAAGATAGGAGAAACTAATTCTATAATAGTTAGTAATTAGGAAGAGGAGTAAAAGGATAACTATAAACCCTAATATATATATATAAGTCTTCTACTAGGGAGTAAGTCTACAGAGGTTTTAATAAGATACCTATACCTTATTAAACTTTGATATATAGACCCTTTACTATAAGCCTCGAGCCTATATTTCGTTAATTAGCTTAGGTTCTTTATATAAATTAGAAACCTAGTACTACTAATATAGCTTATTAAAATAGGATATCAAGCTTAGATTAATTATTTATTAATAGCCTTTATTAATAGAATGCTTATAAAAGAATATTAGGTCTAACTAATAGGATAGGATAGGATAGACTTGGCTATATAACTTTCGGAAAACTCCCTTAGCGCACGGGCCTGTTATAGGGAGACTATAGAGTAGAGCGTAGAGGAGAGGAGCGTAGTAGAGGAAAAGATAGTATTATTATTATTATAATTAGTACCTTAATAACCCTATACCTCGTTTTTTTTAGTATTTTTCTTAGGGAATCCGCGCCCGATTTAAATAATCTCTTTTAATTAGATCTATAAATTATTTAATATATCTTTTAAGCCTACTCTTAATATTCTTACTTATTTATAAGTAGACCTATATTATTTATTATCTTTCTAGTTCCTATTAGTTCTAGCCCTTTTCTAATAATACCTAGAGGCGGATTCTTTTACTCTTTTTAATAGCCTTTATAGGCTTCTCAGAGAGTTAGGTGCCTTCGCTATATCTATACGTCCCCGCTATTAATATATATATATATAATTAATCTACTTTAAATATAATAATAACTTAAGAAATTTATAAGTAATAAATAATAATAATATAAATAATAATAAAAACGTAGTTTAAAGAGAGGAAGATATTTATAGACCTACCTTAGTTCTAAGGGAATAGTAATAGCTATGCTTTTTTATAGAATTAAAGTAGGAACGATATAGACCTCAAAATCCTCCCTTTCTCCTTTTTTTTTATATACTATTAGCAGGTTCTAGCGAGTATATCCCTTTCCTTACCCCCTTATATATTATTAAAACCGCTATTATTTAACTAGCGAGTTATAGCTAATATAGCTAAGATAGCTATATATAATACTAATATAGAGATTAGTAGTCTTACTAAGCTAATAAGTATAGCGAGATTAACTAGATTAGTAACTAGAGACTAACGAACCCCTTATTATTATAGCCCTAAGTACTAAGAATAACGTGCTAACTTTAGAGAGATACTAATATAAAGAAGCTATAAATTCTTCTAAGATAAGAGCGTTATTAGGAAGACCCTTCTATATTAAGTAATAAGACTTAAAGTAGATCTATAATAACCTAGAGTAATAAGATCGAGGTTACTAGACCTTTCTTATATTTATTTAGTTATTTAGTTTATATTATTTCCTTTTTTACTTTATTTAAAGAAAGTTATACCTACCTACTTTATCTTTTTATTTAGAAGATATTATAATAATAACTTTACTCTATTAACTATAATACTTTATTACTTTAACTATATAATATTAACTTTAATATTTATAAACCTATAAGTATTATATCTTCTTCTTCCTTAGCTAACTTAGATATTAGATCCTCTTCTAATAAGGGGAAATAGCCTAAAGAGAGATTTATAAGAGCTTTATTTAGCAAGATATAACCTTATACTATAGGGTAGCTAGCCTCTAATAATAATATAGATAGGTCTATAAATCCTACTTCTAGGATAGGAGTAATACCCTTAAGCACTCTATATTCCCCTAAAGGAAGTTATACTAATTAGGATATTATAGCCCTTATAGATCTCCTTATAAGACGTCCTACTATTATAATAATAACTCCTTATTTACCTAGAGCGCCTAAGTTTATAGGTACTAATATCTCTAACTTTATTACTAATTATAAGAGCCTTTTAAAGCTTTACTATAAGACTAATAAATATATAAAGAACGAGGTCTATATATATAGCTCTAGTAATTATTAAGATATAGTAAAATCTTATATTAGTAAAGCTAAGACCTAGAAAGAAGCTAAGGAGAGACTTCTATACTAATTTAGATTTATAGACCCGAAGTCTTATTAAGATCCTAATAAGGACCTTTAGAACCTAGTTATAGGATCTTATATTAAGGATAATAACCCTTCCTAGGTTATAGTATTAATTACTATTATTTAATAGCTTTAATAGAGAGCTATCTAGCGTAGAGACCTAGAACTTACTAATACTAAGCTTATTCGTATTACTTATTACTATTTTTTAGAGAGGGCTATAAGAGCTATAGCCTGAAGTCTTAGCTACTAGCTTACTAAGGTTATTTTAAAGTAGTAAGTTATAATAAAAGACGCCCTAATTAAATAGTTTACTACTTACTAGGAACTTTAATAGTTATCTAGCCTTATTAAGCCTAAGCTAATAATAAAACTTTATATCCTTATAAAGATAATTCTAATGAGGTAGAGGGCTAAAGCTAAGGAACCCTCTATAGCATAGGCTACTAGCTTAATTATTAACTCTCTTATAGGGAACTTTAGGACTCTAAATATTAATAGGGCTAATTATAAGATAGATATTTTAATTCTTATTAAGAGAGGTACTAGCTAAGGAGATAGTACTTTTAATCTAAATACTATAGAAACTACTAAGCCTTATAAATAATAATCTTAGGATTATTTATAGACTTAATACTAATAATAATAGTATTTTTATTTATAAACTAGATATAGGAATTACTAAGGAGGATATTAGTAATACTAGGGATTTAAAAGAAGTAGAGTAAGAGGAGGTTATAGAGGCTTCTACTAAGATAGACTACTATAGTATATACCTTTCTAGGCTATAGGGGCCTGCTAGTTTTATAGCGCTATTAACTATATTATTATTAGCTGCGTTAAGTATCTCAAGGCTAGCTAGAATAGGGTCTGCTACTATATATCGCCCTACTACTTTATTAGTACCCTAGATATAAGCACTAAGGTTAAGATAGGTATTATTAATAAAAGCTATAACTATAAATTAACTAATAATTAAATAATTTTAAAGTATATCCTAATTAATAAGAATACCTTTAAATACTATACTATTACTATAAGTAAGTTAGTAGAGAAATAGTAGCTAAAGCTTCTAGAGGAGGTTATAAGAGTTATTAGTTATAATAAGATATACCCTAAACTATCTATTAGTTTTATAAATTTATTAAAGGATACTACTTAATTATATAACTTTATAAATATAATATTCTTTAGCTTTAAGGTAAAGAACTAGTATATTAACCTAGTAGAAGATATTACTACTATAGAAAGAGGGAAAACTAGAGGGTATTATATAGAACCTTATAATACTTATTATCGCTAGGCTCTCTAAATAGTAGACCTACCTACGATTTAAGACCCTCTTATTTAAATTACTTAGAAAGTTATAAAGCTCCTAGATAATAAGGAAGATAATAAAGACGTTATATTACTAGACGCCCCTAAGGAATAAGTTAAGTAGTAGAAATAAGATAAGTAAGATAAGCCTCGGATTTAATATAGTAATTTATAAATAAGCTATACTCTTACTCTTAAGCTATATAGCAAAAGAGTAAATAAGAAGGTAGCTATCCCTAAAGTTAGGATAGGATAGTCTACGACGCTACTAAAGCTATAATTACTAAGTATAAGGATAGGTATAACTTAAAGGCATAAGAGGTCTTTATTCTTACTAATATTATACTTCTAGATCAATTTAATAAGATAGGAGAGAGTAATAAAGAGCTATAGGAATAAATAGATTAATAGAATAATAATAAGAACTATTCTAAAGGCTAAGCGACTTTAGCTGCTATTTCTATAGACTTACCTAAGGATTTATAAACTAGGGTAATTTAATTTAACTACTATATAATTAATCCTATCTTTAAGATAGGCGCTATAATAGAAGATTAGGATTCGGTATTACTTCTACTACTAAGATATATTACTATCCTAGACTTCGTTATAACCTACTAGTAGATTACTATTACCCTTTATAGCCCTATAAATATGTTAATTAGGGGGATTATTAATAGTAGCTCTGCTATTAACTTTATTAGTAAGAGTTATATTAAGCTCCTAGGCTTATAGAGCGATATAGTTAAGATAAATACAGGGATCTATAGGATTACTAATAGAGAGCGGAGAACCTAATTCGTAAGTATAATTATAGATAATATTTATATTAGTAATAATTAGATTTAAGATATTAGCTTTTTTATTTTCCTTAAAAGCGCTTATAATAAGGACCTAGTACTAGGAGCTCCCTTTATTTTAAAGACTTAAATAACATTAGATCATATATTAAGCTCGGAATTACGCCGCAGCCCCTTCGCAAAAAGACTATAATAAATTCACCTAGTTCGCAGGCATAATTCGGGAAATACTATATAGGTATTTAACCTATACCCTCTACTAGTTAAGGAAAATAATATAGGAACCCTATATATTCCTACTACTCGCAAGCAAACCCTCTAAATATTATAAAGTCGGATGCGCGCTATACTAGGGCTAATTATATTAGAGCTAAACGGGCTACTAAGGCTCTCGTAGTAACGCCCTCGCTAAACCTTCTAGTAAGGTGCTATAAAAGCTACTATATAAGATAACTCCTTAACCTAAAAGGTTAACCTTCTAGTAAGGTACTAAAGGTACTATGAACGCTACTATACGAGAGGTAACTCCTTAACTAGAGAGGTCTTTCCTAAGAGGTTCTTATAGCTAGAAGTATAAGAAGCTCTGCTATAAGCAGGGCCTTATACCTCTCCCTTATCTTTATCCTTATCCCTTAACTATATTAGTACTAGACCCTATATATAAATACGCTAAGCCTAAGCGAGGTATACCCTTTAGTATAAATAATATAGAGGGGATCGCTAGAGAGTTTAGCCTCGATATGATTAATAAAACCCGCTCCTTTATTAACTACTCCGCTACACATAGAGAGCGTATTATTAGCATAGCCCTTAAGAGGGCTCACCTTAATACCCCTATAGGGGACTATATATAGAACTAGATTATTAGAGTCCTTTAGTCTAGGAATATTAAGATTAATATCCCGCTATTATTTTATATAGGAGATTTAACTACTTAGTTCCTAGAAATTATTATTAAAATAGATTACTTTATTTCTTCTTAGTATTAATATACTCTCTTATTTCCTATAGAGGAGGGGAAATAGAGGCTACTACTAATAGACCTAATATAATAATAAGCTTAGAATTTATAGGAGATAATTAGTAAGTTAATAATATTAAGAATAAGGAAGAGTTAGATATAACGCTAGGGAGTATAAGGATATACTAGGATATTAAAGCGATTTAATAAGCTTTAAAAGGATCTTATAACCTACTAGATAAAGTTAAGTAATAGTTAGACCTAGATAAGGAAGTTATTACTATTTTTAAAGAGTTTAAACTAATTTTTAATAAAATCCTAGAGACTATAACCTAAACGAAGTTACCCCTAAGCTTAATAAGATCTATAAAGCTATCGTAAGTATAGGGTATATAATAGGATATAATAGCTATAGTATTAATTATTAATACTATATTCGCAAACCCAAGAAAAGAATAACGAAGAGGAAAGTACCTAGGAGGAAGTATAAGTTGGTATATTAGAAGGGAGTTAAAGTTATTATAGCTATAGATACTACTTTCTCCTATAAACCTATACTAATAACGCCTATATTACTAATAGAAGATATTAATATAATATATAAGACGAAAGATAAGAAGATTTAACCTATTAATAACGCTATATTAGATAGTTTAACCCTAGATAGAGACC
>JAVHLU010000536.1:0-55110 GCA_036785755.1 Colletotrichum ledebouriae | reverse complement strand
AATTAGATAAGTTTAGCCTTAAAGTTATTATTAAGAGATATTTCTATTATAAAGTTAATACCTATTAGTATATTATCCTATATCTTATTAAGTTCCCTAACGTCTTTAATAGGGATTTCTATTATAAATAGGCATAATAACGCGTCCGCTATAATATTTAAATTTCTAGGGATATAATAATATACTAGGGAGAACTAGCTAAGATATTCTAATAATAATATAAGTCGTAAGTTAGACCTCGTCTTATCTTCTAATTATAGCGATATTTATTTAACGATATTATACGTTACTAAATAATTAGTAAGTATTATTATAGGGTCTTATCTAGATAAGTATAGTATTAGCTAATACTTCTTTACTACCTATACTAAGTAAGCTACTTTAAGTTTAGTAGGCTAATACTTCTATTTAGCTTAGTTAAGAGCCTTACTAATATAAGTAATTAGGTATATATTAGTATACTTAATTAGGTTATAAGGTTTCTATTTAACGTAGTTAGCTAGCTAGAAGATTAGCGCGGAGTATCTATATTCCCCTAATAAGTTAAGCTATATAAATAACTACTTATTAGGGTTATAGTAGAATAAGGCGTTATCCGCTATTAAGGCGTCTTTAATATTATTAAAGCTAGCTACTTCTTCTAATATAGGTTTAAAACTTATCTTTTAATAGAAGAGCTTTCTTATAGCGCCTTTATCCTTCCCTTAAGCTTAGGCTTTAGTAAGTAATATAGTTTTATACTATTAGAGTAGTTAAATATAATAACTATAGCGTAGTATTATATATTATAGAAACCTAGTTACGCCTATCTAGTATTTAAGTTAGTAAAGGTTATAAGGGTACTTAATTTCCTTAATAGTATTAACACGGTTTTAAGTATTTAATAGTCTAAAGGTATTAATAGTAAAGCTAAGTAGCTTAATAGAAGGATATCTAATAAATAACTTCCTTACTAAAAGTAAGAGTCTAATATCTATAAAGAGTTTAAGAATTATCTCGAGGTACTTAAGGTAGGTATTAAGGTCCTTTAAGGCGATAACGATATTATTAATAAATACGTAGGTATATTCCTTATATAGTTATAGGAGTCTATCTATAATATATTAAGTATAAGCAGGCGAATTATAGAATCCTATAAGTATTACCTTTAAGCGTTCTTATCCCTAGTAGCTAACTATAATAAATTAATCTTAATATTCCTTCTTAATAAGAAATTAATAGAAGAAGGATTAAGCGTTAACTATAGTAATCTATAGTTTACTACGAAGGCGTTTAATAACGTCTTATTATAATAGTATAGGGTATATATTAGGGATAGTAGCTTTATTAAGAGTATATAGGTCTATAACTATACGACCTTTACGCTTATTATTTATAATTCGCTATATAATAAATATAGGGGCTCTAAATAATATAGGTCTAGAGTTACCTTATTCTATATAGTTTTAAATATAGAGCTTATCTAAAGTTTTATTAATAAGGTTTTTATCTTCTTTACTAATAGGATAAGGTTATTAGCTAATATTTATATTCTACTATCTTTTAATAAGTTTGACCTTAAGGTATTAATCTTCTAGAAGGGTAATTAATCCTTAGTCCTTCTAGATAGCGTGGTAATACGAGATAACCTCCTTAAGGTATTATATAGCTTTAGCGTCTTAGTTATAAATATATACCCCTTCCTTAGTAATAACTACTAGTAAGTTTTTAGGCTTAGTTATACCTATCTTACTATTTAGGTTAATATTCCCCTTATAGATATCTCTGCTATTCGGCGTTATATTATTATTAGTTACGCTATAGTTAGCGAGCGCTTCCTTACTAGTTAGGTTAGAGATTTCTACTTATTCGTTAACTAATAGTTCTAGTAGTTAAGCGAGTGTTATAAGCTTGCGATTAGAAAGGCTAAAAATAGCGTGATATATTAGGTCCTTATATAATAATATTAAAAAGGTTATTTATAGTTAATCGCGAGTCTTTAGTTTAAGGTATCTATTAGACTTAAAGGGTGCTAGAGTTCTAAGCTTAGTACCTCTTTTAATCTTTAATAAATAAGGAGCGTTATTAATAATAGGAATAAGTAGTAAATTACTTATATATATATATATATATACCCTTCGTGCTTTAGGCTAAATAGAAGGGACTCTATTTTACTAATAGTATCTTAATTTAAATAGTAGAGCGATTATATAGCATAATAGTTATATTTCTTATAGTATATATATTATAAACTTTTAAAAGGACTTTTGAATAGATCTATAAGGGAATTTGGATATTATCGCAGGATATAATTCGGATATACGATTCCGAGTTTAGAATATTAAGCCTATTAGGTATATTAAAGTCTTACCCTATAAGCAGACTAGTATCTAAATATAAGATAAGCTATATACCTATATAGAGCTTAGTAGTTATTATATAGCTATTTCGTCGTTATTTTTATATAAGAATTATAAAGGTTACCTAGGTAATAGTCTTAAGGCTTCCTACGCCTTAGAGCTTAAGAACCTTAAGTTCTCTTAAGAGAGTATAGAACTATTATAAGTAGGCTTCGCTTATAACTAAGCAGTCTATACTAGTATTAATATAAACTATAATTAGTAGTCCGTTGCGATAGCCCTAGATAATAATCTTAGTATATATATAGTAGTATAAACGTATAACTATATATTACTATAGCTTAATAGGACTAATAAGCGTTATATTTAGCTAAGGGGATAGAAAGGTCTAATATAAGAAGATACCCTCGAAGTTAGTATATAGCTTAGCGTTATAAAAGTAAGTTTTATACGAGTAGATTCTAGGATCCTTAAGGAGTAAATTTTAAAAGGAGTTAATATTAAAAATAAGGTACTCGTCCTTATATCTAGGGATATAACCTAGAGGGTATTCGTAGTAATAAGCAGGTTAAATAACTAGGTTAATATACTTAGGATCGTCTTCCTATTACTCTTAGTTATCCTCGTTATTAGTACTAATAACTAAGTCTTCTTTATATAAGTCTAAATCCTCGCTAGCCTTAATATACTAGATATAGTCAAAGTTACCCTTATCTAATAAAGTATATACTTCCTCTTCTACTTACTTATAACTAATACCCTTAGTTATATAAGCTAAAGAGTAACTAGGTAGTTAAGGATACTAAACGCGTTAACTAGGCTATTTATATTAGTATTTAGGCCTTTATTATTAGTTAAACTAAATTTCCTTATAAGTAGATAATAAGGGTTTAGTAGCTATATTAGTAGCTTGCTTTATAGGTCTTAATAGTAATAAGCTAGATATAGTCTCTTTTAGGTTTATATAGTATAGGTAATAAGTAGCTATAGTATAGCCTATTTCTAAGGTCTCTTTTAGTAATAATTGCATTATAGAGGTTCCTATATAGGTCGCCTTAGTAGATAGTTAGACTAATACTCGCTAGGATCCTTTAGTAACTATTTAATACTAGCTAGGGATCATTTTCTATAGGCTTATAATAAACTTATTATAATTTATATTACTAGTTAGCTAAGGAATATTAATAACTAGTTCTATATCTATCTTATTATAGGTAATAGTTAATACCTTAGATTCGCTCTCTTTAGTATCCTTATATAGTTAAGTAACCTTAGTTATCTAGTATTAAATATTATATTAATCGTATATATTATATAGAGTATACCTCTCCTTAGTTAAGTATATTTTAATAATTTCATATAGTAAATAAAAACATTTAAGTAATAACTCTTTATAATAGTCTAGCCCGTAGTTAGGGTCCTTAAGTTCTACCTTTTTATTAAGTATTAGATTAGCATAGTACTAGTCCGAGGTATACCTTAGCAAGGTTTAATATAAGCTAAGGGTAGCTATAGCTAGGTTCCTATTATCTAACTTAATATAGCTATTAATTATATTAATAAAATAATATATATTTTAGTAAATAGTCTTTAAACTACTATTAATATATATATCTTTAACTTCGTCGTTATATAAAAGTAGATCGAATAACCTAATTATATTAGTCTTAAATCGAGGAGTACTACGCCTAGGTTCTATAGCTAATATTCTAGCTATTACTTATACTACCCCTTCTTTATTTATAAAGAGAAGGAATATAAGGAATTTATAGCTAACTAAGAACCTATTAGGGTTAGATAATAGTTTAATAGTATCTCTTAGCTTAGCTAGTAGTCGAGGGCGTTAATTTCCTTAGCTATTACTATTATTATAACTAGGGCTACCTCCTTTATTATTTTAACCCTTAGGGTTATTATTATTACCTCTATTACTAGGATCTCTAGGTAATATAAGTAGTAGTAATAGTAGAGGAGCGTCCTCTATATATTTAATATCCTAATTATATCTTTTGCTTTTATTAAGGTTTAATAGACTAGCTTCTAGTTCTTAGGCGCCTATCTTATTATATTACTTACCCTAGCTATAAGCACTAGGGTAACTCTATAAGTTACTTAGCTTAGGTATATAAGGGCTACTTATTCCTTTTCCTTAAGTTAGGAATAAAGTACTTAATATATCTTTACTTTTTTTAAATAATATATAAAAAGTATTTAGGCTTAGCTCTAGTATTAATATAGTAGTTATATCCTTTAATATAAGTTTAAGAAGTAGGAGTTATAAACTATTTATAAAACTTCGTCTAAACTTATAATATTCCTCTAGGGTTAATAAGAGTACTAAGAAAGTTTTAAAGATTATTATTATATTAAGTTTAGATATAGGTTTTAGGATATCTAGCTTATCTATAGCTTTAGCTCTTAGGGTCTTATAGCCTCCCCTCTCTTTATCCTCTTTAAAGGGGAGCGTTAGGTCTAGAGTCTAGCTCTATTTAGTCTCTATCTTAATATATTAATTATAATAAGGGAGATTAAGGCGATATTACTACTTAATAGTATTAGTAAATAGTTATAAGTTAGTTATTTACGCTTATAAAACCTTACCTTAAACGCGTTAAGTAGTCTTATACGCTTCCCTATATAATATCGACTTTTAAATATATTTATAGTAGTTTACTAAACATTATTTAAAGTTCTTATAAGTAATAGCTATAATACTTACCTTTATTACTAACTTAAGAAGGGTATATTTAGTTAGAGTAAGTAGTATATAGAACTTATCTAGGTATTACTTAAGCGCTATTATAAAGTTTATAATAGTTAAATAGTTAATAGGTTCTAGAAGGTCGGACTTAAGACTTTTTTTAACCTTATAATTAGAAAGCAGCTTATAGGGTATTATTATTAGAGGTTTATTATCTTAGTAGGATATTCCTTAGTTAAGGGGATCTTCGAGGTTTAATATCTCTTAGGGATATCTCCTAGTTAAGGGAAATAGTAAAGAGTTAATATCTCTTATTAATATCTCCTAGTTAAGAGAAAGGGGGAGTTTAGAGGCTTTTAATACTATATAATACCCGTAGGTATTAATTATTATAATACTACTTTATATAAACTCGATAGGGTTAGCTATTTATATAGTTAAGTACCTTCCTTAATTATAAGGGATGTCCTTAGTTATAAGGGGATATAGCTAACTATTAAGGTCGTGCTACTAATTAATATAATCTACGTAGTAGGCGAAAATTAAGGGTAAAAGTTCTATAAATTTCAAAGCCTAACTTCCTTAAAGGCGATAAGCCCTTTTATAAGGGTTAACGCGTTTAGGTACGTTTAACGCGTTAAACGCATTAGACGCCCTTAAGCGGGATAACCGCGCTGAGCGCGTTCGGTATTATAAGTACTAGGTATTAATATCCTAGTTTTAAATAATAATATATATATTAAGAGTTAAGGTTTCTAATAAAGTCTTACTTAGGTATAAAGATCCCTTAGGGTTATCTAAGTTAATATACTTCTAGATTCTAGTAGCTTAGGCTTTAGCTTAGATTATAATATACTAAGTAGTAAAATCCTTATATATAGTTAGATAGTATAATACTATAGTAATAGTAATAGAAGATATTATAGTTAAAGTTATTTAGAAATAGAGGGTTTATAATAATAGAGGATAGTATATAATAAGGAGGAAAGAAAGAATAAGAGAGAGGAAGTTTTAATAAATACTTTTAGTAATAAAAGCTTATTTTAAAATAGTAATTAGGGGTCTAGTTAGAGCTAAGCTTATAATTATTAAGAAACGTCTTATAAGGCTATATTTATAGTTACTAAAGAGCTTATTCTATTATAATAAGAGTAGCTATAACGTAGTTACGTATAACTATAGTTAGAGGAATAACCCCTAGAAAAAGGTCGCTCCGGAGCTAACGTTAGTTATATACTACGCTAGGAACGGGCGATACTAAAGGCATTATATCACAAACTAGTGCAGTATAGAGTAATAGAGTTAGTATAGTTAGGTATATCTAAGGCTAAATATTCTTCTCTAGCCCTCTAACTATTATATAAGGGCTAGAGGACTTATCTAGGGGTTACTTAGTACCTCCCTATAGCTCCTAACTCCTATAGACTTCCCTAACTTAGCCTGCTAAGCCCTTTTCCCTATAATATTATCCTAGCTTATAATATAATCCCCCCCCTCTAAACTAGTTTACTTTTAGACTAGTTTACTCTATAGTTATCTAGAGAGTACCCTATACCTCCCTATAAGACTTTATAACCTCCTAGCTTTTATAAGTTTAGAATTTAATATCCCTTATCCTAGTTATATAACTCTTCCTTAGATAGCTAGGTTACTTAGAGGAGTAATTAACTAGTAATAAGATACCTATCCTCTACCCTAGCTACTCTTATAGCTCTTATACCTAGGTAATAAGGGACTTTATAGCTTAGAGGAGTAATAAGCTAGTAATAAGGTATACTTATACTCTAACTACTCTTATAGCTTTATTAGATAGGTCTAGGACTACCTAGTAGTTATTTAGATAGTTATAGCTAAGTTCTCTTATAAGGGTTACTCCTTCTTTTATAGGGTTATATTAAAATATATTATTATTTAGGCTTATTTTTATTACTTTAAATTCACCCTTAGAATCATTATAATTTCTACTTATTATTATATTTTTAGTACTTTTATAGGAGTAATAAGGACGTTCTCCCTCTAGGGATAAAGAAGGTTTTTATTATAATATAGGGTACTACTAGTAGCTATCTATTAGTTATTTAGTACCTCTCTATACTTAATAAAGTTAGCTAAAGCTAAATAATATAATAATCTAGAGATTATCCTCCTTTTAGTTATATAAAAGCCTAGTTTTAATATTAAGTTAAAAATATATAAATATCGTTTAAAATTTCACCCTATTAAAATCTCTCTTTCTTATTTCTTTAGATTTATAATACTAACGCTACTACTAATAACTTACTATTAGCCCCCTTTTCCCCTACTAATAACTTTATCTTAATTACTATATAAGAAATCTATTATTATATCTTCTACTACTACTAATACCCCTAACGCTACCCCCTACCCCGCTACTATATTAGATATTACTAATATCCCTATAATAAGTAAGCTCTAGGCGTGCTCCTACTACTACTACCTCTTAGTATAGGCGAAGTAGGAGCTACCTACGGATGCGGATACTAAGCTTAAGCTCCTTATAAGCTTAATTATATACTTTAAGAGTAATAGTAAGTATATAGCCCTTAGCTAGTACTTATCTAGTACTTATCTAGTACTTTACTATCTTTAGGCTCTAAATTACTTACTAATTTATAGATTTATTATTAATTTATTTATTTTTTAAGCGCCTCCACTAAATATAAGCGTTATATTAAAATAAGTAATAGAAAGGCTTATATTAATATAAGTTTTACTTATTATTTTCTAGTTCTTAGCTACTAACTCCCTATAGCCTACTTATTATATAATAGGCGCTACTAATAAGCTTAAGCGCCTAATAGATAAGGGCTATTCTAAGCCTAATATTTAAGTATAATATATTAAAAATAAAGTAAGTTATCTAATACCTTCCTAATATTTTATTATTAGTCTCTAATTATATATAAGAGGAGATCCTTACTACTTAGCTTATAATTAAGAAAGCCCTCTAAGCTAAGAAGAACGAGGCTAATATTATACCTAAGAAGTATAAAGCTAAGGAGGTAGAGATCTCTATAGAACTAGAGGATTACTAAGTAGGCGCTTTAGAGGAGGCTATTACTTACTACTAATACCTCGCTAAGGAGGCTAAGAAGTAAACTAAGTTATTATATAAGTAGTATAAGGAGCTTACTTATTATTATATAATAATAGAATAGCTAGCTTAGAAGTAGCTAGTAATATAGGAAGTATAAGCTAAGTATACTAAGGAGTTATTTAACTCTTATAATAAAGTTATAAGTTTATTTAAGCCCTACTAATACCTCCCTAGTACTTTACTAGTTAATATTTCTAACTTAAAGTAGAATTATAAAGCTTTAGCTATTATATCTATTATAAGGGGAGATAATAATAATAATAATAATATTAAGAGTACTAGCACTTAATAGGCTTAAAATCTTTAGGAGCGCCCCTAGTAAGCTACTAATAACCTCTAGGTAGTAGTTAGTTACTTTTAGGTATTTTTCTAGTCTCTTTTCGCTTTATTAGGGGCCTTTAGGCTAGTAAATTAAGATACCTAGCTAGTATACCCTATTTCTATCTAACTATTAGTTATTTATTAAGTTATCTATTAAATTATATAGCGATTGCGATGCTTTTACTTATAATTAGGCTTTATAATTACTTTATAAGTCTATTAATATATTATATTATAGCTCCTATAAATTATCTAGTTCGCTATAGCCCTTCTATTTAATAAGGTACTAATAGTTATATCTAGGGCCCCTATAAGTAACGATATAGTCTACTATATAGATATTATTATCATTATTAATTAGGATATCTCATAGTAAAATAGCTAAGCTAAAAAAGGGTTCTAATTATATAGGCGTGAATATATTATGGATTTAGTGTTTTTTATTTACCTATAGCTTATATACCTATCCCCTATTAATTACCTATTAGATCCTAAATAAGGTTAAATATTTATTAGAAAGTTTATAGGAGGGCTGCCTCTACCTAATATTTTTAGTTAAAAGTAGGATAAGGTCTCCTATAGCAAAAATAATAAGGGTCCTCCTCTGGTTATAGAACTTATTATATATTTTATTATACTTCTAAAGTAGGTTAGTAATAGCTAACCTCTAGGTAAGTAAGCTATAGATTCTCTTATATATTACTAGGACTAAAACCTTTAACTAAGGTTTAATATTATTAAGTTTATAAGGGGAATATCTTATTAGTAGTTTAGTAGGTAACGTTTTAGTAGCTTTATAGTAGGAGTTATTATAAACGAATTAGGCTAAGTTAAGCTATATTTCCTAGTTATCCTAGTTAATATTATAGAAAGTCCTTAAAAAGTGCTTAATACTCTAGTTCTAGTATTCTATTTAGCTATTAGTTTAGGGATAGAAAGTAGTACTAATCTTCCTCTTAATAACTAGTAAGTAGTATACTTTAGACTAGAAGTTACTAGTAAATAGTAATCCCTAATTAGATATAATAGCCTCTAGGAGTCTAAATATAAGGAAGATATATTTAGTTAGTAGTATAGCTAACTTATTAGTAGTAAGTAACTCCCTAGTAGGGATATATAAGGAGTATCTTATAAACTAGTTAATAATAATAAGAATACTATTATATAGCGTATTTATTATTATTATTAGAGATAGTAGTAGTTTTATAATAAAGTTAATTAATATCTATTAGAAGGGCTAGCTAGGTACTAGTAGGGGTGCGAGTTAATTATATAGGAGGTAGTATCTCGACTTCGTATATTAGTATATTATATATATCTTAATATATTCCTTTATATTACCTTTCTATATATTCTAGAAGAACGATTTTCTAATCCTCTTTAGTATCTTAGTAACCCCTTATTAACCTCTAGATAGTTTATTATAAAAAGCTCTAAGGATTTTATTTTAAAGTAGGTAGTTATTAGGGATATATAGGCCCTCCTAGTGCCTTAGGGTGCTAGTATTATCTAATAACTACCTTATACCTTATTATTCCTACTCCTTATTAATATAAAAAGAGTCTTTTTATTAGGCTTTCTTAACTTATTCCTAGAGCGAGGGTATAAGTTATTCTAGCGAGGTATTTAGTAGTTAGGCGCCTTATTACTACTTAGTACTTACCCTCTAGATACTAGTATTATTAAAATATTATAGGAAGTTTTATAGGAGCGAGTCCTTAGCTTTATCAATTTCTATATCCTCTAGGGTATAGTTAGGTCTCTATAATAAACTATTAGCTAGGTTATAGTAACCTAGCTAGTATTTAATTTAAAAGTTAAATATTAATAGGTTCTATAATAGCTAAGCTTAGTAGCTATTAAGAGTCTTTTTATTAGTAAGGTATTAGTAACCTAAGTAGTTAGTAATAAATTAGATATAATACTAGGAGTAAAGTAAGTAGTACTACTACCTTACTACTACCTCTCTAATAGCTAGTAGTTTTACTTCTAGCGTACTATATTATAATTACACGCCCTTAAGCTTCTAAGATATAAATATTACTAGTCTCTATATATCCCCTTCTAGCTAGCTTAATATTACCCCTATTATAAAGTCTAATATATTAGTTTTAACTTAAATTAGGAGTATAGGATTAAAGTAGCGTAATATAGATATTTTTATAAATAAAGCATAGAGCTAGTAGAAGGTAACTAATACCTCCCTAGTTATTACTAGCTATTTTTTAGCTATATTAGTAAGTTAGTTAGTAAATAGGCTATAAATCTTAGAGTAGTTCTTAATAAATCTCTTATAAACCTTATAAATCCTAGAAATTACTAAATCTCTTATATTATAATAAGTACTAGCTACTTAGCTATTACTTAGATCCTCTTATATTCTATAGTAACTCTATTTACTAAGACTATAAACCTAACGAATTTAATCTCCTCCTTATAAAGTTTATACTTCTTAGGGTTTATATAGAGGCTATTAGCTTCTAACTAGGTAAGTACCTATCTTATAGCCTCTATATAGGAGTTTATATTATTAGTAAAAATTAAGATATTATCTAAATATATAATATAAATAATATTAACTAGGCTTATAAGCAACCTATTAATAAATATCTATAAGGTAGTAGGTATATTAATAAGCTTAAATAATATAATATAATATTTATAGTAGCTATATTATATATAGAATACTATCTTCTACTTATCTCCCTCCTAGATCCTTACTTAGTAGTATATATCCTTAAGGTTAAGCTTAATAAAATACTTAGCTCTAGAGAGCTAGTTAAAGATCTTATTAATTAGAGGGAGGGGGATATAGTTCTTAATAATTACCTAGTTAAGCCCCTAGTAATCTATATATAACCTTAACTTACTTCCCTTCTTTAGAATAAATAAGATTAATACCCCTATTAGGCTTATTAATAAGTAAATCTATCCCTTTTATAGAGCTTTATAGATATAATCCCTTAACTCTTCTAACTCCTTCTTAGCTAATAGGTAAATAGGCCTAAATAGGGGCTTAGTTCTAGGCTCTAGGTTAATAAAGTAGCTCCTACTAATTCTAAACTCTAGCGTAGTTCTTATTAAATTAATATTAAATACTTTCTTAAAGTCCTAATACTCTAATAGGATATTTATTTTAATTCCCTTAATATCTTTAAGGTTTTAAGTATCCTCTTAGTAGTTAGTAGTTAATATATAGTTAACTTATAATACTCCTATAAGTATTACTCTCGCTTTATTTTTAATATACCTAAGTTCTTTTATAGTTATAATAAAGTAGATATTCTTCTTATATAGAGAAAAAGTCTAGCTTAACTCCCTCTAGTTAAGATTAGGGTACTATATTATATACTAAGGGATCCCTAGGATAGTATTATAACTATTACTATTACTAATTCTAAAATTATATAAAGCTATCTACTAAATACCTATATTATTAGTTATTTAAGTTACTAACTTCTATATATTATAGTTAGGTCCCTTAGATACCTATATTCCCCTAATAGGTTCTAACTTATTAGCCTCTAGTTAGGTATTAGTTATAATCCTCTAGTTTATAATATTCTTATTAGCCTTATAATTAATAAGTATAGTACTAGTCTTCTAGCTACTTATAACTTAGACCTATATTATCGCTTTAATATAATATAGCTAGTTACTACCCTATTAAACTATATATATTACTACCTAGTCCTCCTTTAGTTATTTACTAGGGTAGGGTTTCCCTTTATAGCGGGGGTAGCTATACTTCTTATAATATAAGCACTTTAGTATAATATAACCCTTTTTCTTATAATTATAATAAATAATCTCCTTCCTAGTATCCTAGTCCTTAGTATCCTCCTAATAGGTATTAGTATTATTATAGCTTAAATAAGTTTGCTCTTTTAAAGCCTTAGTTAATCCCTCTAGGTTAGTAGGTTAGCCCTCTAGTTATTACTCCTTATTATTAGCCCCCTAGTCCCTTACTAGTACCTTATATATCTATATATTAACTATAAGTTTAGTATTTCTAGCCCTAGTATTAAGTTTAAGCTGCGATTTTAATAACCTATTTGCTATAATATAGTATTAGAGCTTAGGATCTAGCTTAGCTATTATATTAGCTACCTAGATCTCCTCTAGTTATTAGTAAGGGCTCTCCGCCTTAATCCCCTTATAATAATTAATAAAGCTCTAGTATAACTATCCTAGTTATTAGTAGGCCTATTTAAGCTAGGTTTATATACTAAGGGTCCTAGACCCTATATTAGCTATACTATTAGCTAACTAGTCCTTTATTACTACCTAAGTAATATCCTTTACCTTATTACTATAATTAATAGAGAGGTATAAGGTCTATTGCTTTACTACTAGCCCCTCTAAATACCTAGTAGTAAATAATACCTTTTTAAGGTCTAATATAATCTTATTTATCTTAAACTATATATTAAAATTAAATATAAATTAATTAAAGTTAGTTTAAGTACCCCTTTTATACTTAAGTATTAGAAAATACTTCCCCTAGAGCTCTAATTAGTACTTCTTTAATTTATTACTAATAACTACTTAGTAAGTAATAGGGTTACTTACTAGGGTTAATAGTTAGCTAGCCCTTAAGGCCTTAAGATATTCCTATTTATACTTTAGCTACCCCTTCTTTTCTTCTTTTTTAATAAGCTAATCTACTTTAGCCTCTATTAATTAACTACTTAGTCCTCTACTAATACCCTTATTATTATTCTATTTAATAAGCGTTTTATCCTATATTTAGCTATTTAGTTACTTCTAGCTAGTAGGGGATCCTAATAGTAATATTATATTTATCTCCCTAGTAGACCTGCGGGTAGGTATTATATTATTATATATTATATTACTCTAATAGTCTATACCCCTATTAATATAGATAAGAGAGAGAAGAATATATTATAAACTAGTATAATATAGAGTAATAGAGTTAGTATACTTAGGTATATCTAAGGTTAAATATTCTTCTCTAGCCCTCTAATTATTAAATAAGGGCTAGAGGACTTATCTAGGGGTTACCTAGTGCCTCCCTATAGCTCCTAACTCCTATGGACTTCCCTAACTTAGCCCGCTAAGCCCTTTTCCCTGCGACATTATCCTGGCTCGTGACATATTACGATAGAGTCTTTGCGAACTTTCTAATGGCCATCACCGCAGAGACGTCGGCCAACGCGTCTCGAGAACTCACGAACACTTGGAAGGCTGCAACTTTGGAGACGTATTTCCTGGAACTGGGGGAAGATACGGACTCGCCATACGTCAAGGACAGCGTCAAAGAAGCCGTGGTCCAGAAATGGCTCAAGCGCGAGAAGTTCCTAAAGAAGGTCATTTAAATGGTGACCGGCGTCAGGATAGCGAGGCAGCCCGGCGAAACGTCACACGGCATGGCCAAGGGCAAAGGCGCGGCTGCTAGACTCGGTGCAGACCCGGGCACCGGGGGAATGGTCTCGGCTGGCGTGCAAGGAAGTTTTGACCTTGCAGAGGGCATCACGGAGAGCAGTGCGTCCTCGGAAGACTTTGTGTTCGCGTACAGACTGCGCAAAATCCACATCAGTCTGCGCAATAAGGTCTCGCTGGGTAGCGATTTGTCGGGTGCCGAACTGCACGGAGGTGACTACGCAAGAGAAGTTAGTGATGCAGAGAGCGAGGATGAAAGCGACGGAGAAGAGCCGGAGGAAGTGCCTCTGGACGTAGACGAAATTGAGGAGATACTGGTCGAGAGGAATGATTTTGGAACTTTTCTTCCTTCCCGCACCGAGAAGAAAAGCAGCATTGATGAGAATGACGGCGAATTTTGCGTGGTAATCCTTGCGGAGTAGGGCTCCAGATGCACTTTTCCCATACTAGGACGACTTTCAGTGTTGAATATCTGCAAAGTCAATGAAATACGCCGATTCAAGCCATGTACGGTCTTGATGTGAATGTGACTATTGACTAATATTCTTCCCAGATTATGTCACTCAACCTATCAGCGAAAAATGCCACCATCTGCTTGCCTCGCCCAGGATGAAACTTGAAAAAGTTTCGCCTGCCCACAGTTGGCGTCAAGGTGTTGTATCCATTGATCCCGGGGGGCAGACTCATCCTCAACAGAACGGCCTTGACATTTTCTGGTCTCTTCATTTCAATACCCGGGGGTAGCTTCATAAGAAAGGAGTTCTCGTCGTGAAACTGGTAAGTGATTGCGACAAGGGCGGCCGCGATTGGGGTGGCGAATGAAGTTCCGGACATTGTTGTCCAAAGGCCGGCATTATTGGACTTCTCGGTTATCTTGAGGCCGCTTTTCTCGCCCGCTTCTTTCAAGCTCATCGGCCACGTAGACTCAATGTTGCAACCGAGGATGCTAAAAGAGAATTCTCTGTTTGATGGTGGTTGCGGGTTCATCGTAGACGCATAGCCGGTGTGATCGCATGCGAATATCTTGAAAACCCCATCTGCTCTTGCCGGGAGAGAGATTATTAAGAAACGTCCTATAGGGCCATATTTATAGTTACTAAAGAGCTTATTCTATTATAACAAGAGTAGCTATAACGTGGTTACTTATAACCACGGTCGGAGGAACGACCTCTAGAAAAAGGTTACTCTAGAGCTAATATTAGTTATATACCGCGCTAGAAACGGGTAATACTAAAGGTATTATAATATACCCCCCTAGATATAGTAGTAACTAGAAAAGCGCTTAACTATATAATATCCCTTAAAATACCTAAATATAAAGCAATATATCTATAAATAACCTATTAATAAGCTTATTTATAAAAGAGATAATAAAGTAAAGTTATATATATTAGGTATAAGCGAAGCGTAAATAGTTATAGTTTTCTACCTTTATAACTATCGCTATTATTATTATAATACCCTTTATTTACTAACTCTTACTAATAATAGTAGAATCTATTATCTCTTATTAGCTTAAGTAGAGTAGCTACTATTATATTAATTTTAAATAAAATAACCTAGCTACCCCCCCTACTTTCTTAACTCTTCCCTATATATAATATAATAATTATATATATACCTAACTTTAGTTCTAATAATAACCTTATTACGTGCGTATATATATAACTATATCGCGCGATAATCTTAAAGCTATTATAATATACTAACGTATTTATAAATACCTCTTAAAAAGAAGACTAGTTAGGCTATAGCCCTTAAGAAGGCGCGCGCTACTAAAGGTAAGAATAAAGCTAGCAGTAGAAGGGTATACCCTCCTCCCCTAGAGAGTAATAATAAGGTTATATATATATTATTCCTTTCTATTATTAATATATAATATACTAATATATTATATAGCAAGTAGAAGGAAGTAGAAGTAACCTATAGAGAGTAGCTCTAAGGGTAAGGGTTTATAGCTTAAGAGGCCCTAGGGATACCCTCCTAAGTAGTTTAAGAGGATAGCTCCTAATAAGTTATAATCCCTTTATTATTATTATTATATACTAGAATATTACTAACCTTATTATTATTATAATCCCTAAGGAGATAAATAAGGAGGAAAGTACTAATAAGGGCGGTTTAGAGCCCCCTCCTAGCCTTCCTCCCCCTAGCGGAGGTAGAGGTAGAGCAAGTACCCCTATTTAATAAGTACTACCTTTAGTACGTTTTAAGTAAGCTCTTAGGCTTATTAGATAGAAGGTACTCGCTTAGTATAGTAAGTAAATATAACTACTATTATAAGGGTAAGGTACCTTACTAATAAATAAGCGCCCCTATTACTATTATAGCCTATTAATATATTAAAGCTAAGACTTTAGATAACCTAGTAGTTAGAAAGGTAAGGTTCTATATACGCTTCGTTTCTATAACTATCTTCTAATATAACTTATAAACCCTTACTTATTAGAGAGCTACGCTCCGCGAGGCTATTACTACCTAAAAGGAGGAGATCGTAGTAATAAAAAAGGGTAATAATAATAAGGGTTTAGGTAGGGCTCCTAAGGTAATAAGTAGTTCTAGTATATATAGCGTCGTTGCTCTATCTCCCGCCCTAGTTCTATTTAGAACCCTAGTAGTTAGCGCGGGTATACCTATACCTCGTCTGCTTACTAGTAATATAGCTACTATAGTACGCTATATAGTTAATAGTCTTATTAATATATATTTACTAGAGGTATTACTACCCTTATATAATATCCTAATAGGGCCTCTAGCTACTGCATAGTGATTTTACCTGCTTAAGTGCAACAGACCTTCTAACTCCGCGCCTCCTAATAATATATAGCCTTCGGTTACGTAATCCTCTCCTAACTATAGCTACACTTATACGTGCTTATAGCCTCACGATCTTTAACTTTATATTAATAATAACGTGGTTTTTAATTATTTAAACTATAAAACTATTAACTTTTCCTCTCGCGTACTACCCGCGCTGCTATTAAATACCGCCTCTATTACTACTTCGTCTACTAGTAGCTATGCTATCGTTAGCAACGCTCTCTCTATTAGTTAGCGCAAGCCGTACTTACTAACGTTCCCCTAATAGGCCTAGGCTACCTAGGCTACCTCTACCTTAGTAATATAGAGGACCTACTTAAAGAAGGGCTACTCTATAGGGTATATAACGACCTACTAAACTTCTACTACTAAGTTTACTTACTTAGCTCTAATATTATTACGCCTTATAGAGTCCCCTATAGGGGTATTAAAATAAGCCCTCTTAAGGGTTATACTAATAATACGCTCTCTATATATAATAGAGTAGTTAATAAAGGAGCGGGTTTTATTAATTATATTAAAGCTAAACTCTCTAGTAACCCCCTCTATATTATTTATATTAAAAGGCGTGCCTCGCTTAGGCTTAGCATATTTATATATAGGGTTTAATACTAATATAGTTAAGGGATAAGGATAAGGAAGAGGGAGAGGTATAAGGCCCTACTTATAGAGCTTCTTATACTTCTAGCTATAAGAACCTCTTAGGAAAGACCTCTTTAGTTAAGGAGTTACCTCTTATATAGTAGTATTCGTAGTACTTTACTAGAAGGTTAACCTTTTAGGTTATGGAGTTATCTTATATAATAGCTTTTATAGTACTTTTAGTACCTTACTAGAAGGTTAATCTTTTAGGTTAAGGAGTTATCTTATATAATAGCTTTTATAGCACCTTACTAGAAGGTTTAGCGAGGGCGTTACTAAAAGAGCCTTAGTAGCCTATTTAGCTCTAATATAATTAGCCCTAGTGCAGCCCGCGTCCGACTTTATACGAGGGTTTGCTTGCGAGTAGTAGGAATATATAAGGTTCCTATATTATTTTCCTTAACTAGTAGAGGGTATAGGTTAAAATACTTATATAATATTTCCTAAATTATACCTGCGAACTAGGTGAATTTGTTATAGTCTTTTTGCGAAGGGGCTGCGGCGTAATTCCCAGCTTAATAATATCCTAATAGATTAGTATAAGTAAATCCTCTAAGGTTAGGTAGTAGAAAATTAGCGTTTTAAGTTAGCCCTTTAGGGTATATTATATTCTTTTACTCCTATAGGAGTAACTTTAGGCTCCCTAGCTAGTAGGCTATAAATTAATTAAAAATTAGGCGCTATTAGCCCTTTTATACGTATTTAGAGCGTCCCTTATTTATTATAATTATTCTCTATATATTTTTTAAATTAAGGAGCGAATAGAACTATTTAAATTTCTTATAGTTAAGAACCTTTATAAGACTATTAGCTAGTATATCGTTTATTAGTATATATACTATATTAAATAATCCCCTAGCGTATTCTTATTATAGCTATATATTCTAAATATTAATATACTATAGCTTAGTTAAGATCTATTCCTTTTCGCCTACTATAAGACGAATTATCTATTAGTTATTATAATAAATCTTCTAGATATTACTAAGTTTAAGAGCGATATTCCTAAATAGCCCCTAAAAAGTAATTATTTCCTTAGTAGTATATTTAAGGCTTAGAAGCTCCGCTTCTATTATTAATATTATAACTATAGCTTATTAAGTAGCCTTCTACTAGATTAGTCCTCTAAAGAGCGAGATTATATACCCTTAAGATAACCTCTATATCTCCTTATTATCTATAAATAAAGCGTTACTTATAATTAGTAATACCTATCTACCCCCGGAGTTACTAAAGTATATAGCGAGGTAATAAGTATAATATAAGTATTATATAACCTAGTTAGTAGTAGAATAGTAATAAGGAGCGGGATTCGTTAGGAATCTTAAGAGTAGAGAATATATAAAGGCGACGTTAGGTTAGATTATAATAGTAATATAGAGTATAGAGCTGATCTTCTCTTAGAAACTCTTTACTTCTAATAGTATTACTACTGTTAGTAAGTACGGCTTGCGCTAAATAGAGAGAGCGTTGCTAATAATAGCATAGTAAAGATAGTAATAACTTCTAGCGGATAAAGCGGTAATAGAGGCGGTATTTAACGGCGGCACGGGTAGTATATAAGAGGAAAAGTTAATAGTTTCGTAGTCTATTAAATAATTAAAAACCACGTTATTATTAATATAAAGTTAAAGATCGTGAGGCTATTAATAAGTACGTATAAGTGCGGCTGTAGTTAGGAAAGGATCACGTAACTAAAGGCTATATATTATCAGGAGGCGCGGAGTTAGAAGGTCTATTATACTTAAGCAGGTAAAATCACTATGCAGTAGCCAGAGGCTAGAGAGAAAGTATAAAGGGGTTAAATAAAGATTAAAGTAGCTAGCTAAAGGTAGTTATTATAGGGGGGAGAAGTTAATAATAAAAAATAGAGGAGAATATTTATTTAATTTATAACTAGGCTTCTTATTTTAGTAGCTACTACTAATTATTATTTCCTTTATTTTTCCCTATATATAACCGCCCTAATTTACTATTCTATTTATTATAGGTTTTTTATCCTAAGTTCGTTTTACTTTATTAAGGCTAAGGAGGATAAGGGAGGAGAGTTAATTATTCCTTCTATAAGCTACTAATAAATTATTATATTATTAAAGCAATTAGTAGATATAAAAATATACTCCTTACTCTTTAAGCCCTCTAGTTTCTCTCTCCCTTTTATATATATTATTTACTTTTAAACTTAATTTATCTGCTAACTATATAATATTAATTACTATACTATAGCTCCTCCTTTTCTTTAAATATTACTTCTATTTAGCTCTTTAGTTTATAAACTACTCACACTTTCCCCTTATTAACTTTCCTTTTAATATATTATAATAAGGAAAGTTATCCTTTATAATAATAAAGCGTTAGATATATAGATCTAGGAGTTAAGATCCTTAAACCTTCCTATCCTTAAAATTAGACTTTTAATAAAGCTTATATTTAATAAACTAAGTATAAGTAGGTTTTAGGTATAGGGATAAAATAATAGAGATACCCTAGGCTTTAAACCTCCTAATAAGCTTAGTTACTAGCCTTAGCTAATGAAATATAATATATACCCTCTACCTAGGATAGATAATATCCCTAGTTAGATAGACCTTTTTAATATAATATTAAAATATATCCTTATTAAATATTAGAATAAGACCTTAGAAGTAGTAGAGGAGATAATTCGCCTCTTATATATATAGTAAGTTATAGCTAGTATATTTAATACTATTAGTATACTTAAGATAGTAACTCCGATATATACTAAAGATATCTTAGTAGTTACTTACTATATTATAAGGTCTACTAAGCCTAGCTAACCGCTCTACTATAAGATAGTTAGAGGTATAGAAGATAATTTTAAAAATAGGGATATAAGGGATATTATAATTACCTAAATTAAAGCTAAGTCCCCTAATATACTCCTTATTTATCTATAAGCGCCTAAGTCTACTAAGGTAGTTATTATAGGTCTACTAATTAACTTATAAGATAGGAGAAACTAGTTTTATAATAATTAGTAGTTAAGGAGAGGAGCTAAAAGATAACTATAAACTTTAATATTTATTACTAAGAGCTTTCTACTAAGATATAAAGCTAAGGAAGTTTTAATAAGATAACTATACCTAGTAGAACTTCGATATATAGACCCTCTACTATAAGCCTCTAGTCTCTACTTTATTAATTAGCTTAGGTCCTTTATATATATTAGAAGCCTAGTACCTCTAAAGTAGCCTATTAAGATAAGGTATTAAGCTTAGATTAATTATTTATTAAAAGCTTTTATTAATAAAATACCTCCTAAAGGATACTAAACCTAACTAAGAGTAAATAGAATTCTATATAATTAATACTTTAAATTAAGAGATAAAGATATTAGGAAAAGGATAGCTTAAGAAGATATTAAATATTAGATAGCTAAGTATACCTCTTAATTTATAGACCTAGAGGTTTCCTCTCTAAATAAGATAGATATTAACCTACTAGTATTTATAGATACTAATTTATAGACTAGTCTAATAATTCTTACTAATCTAGAAGAGTTAAATAGAGAGGAAGGATTATTAAAAGAACTAAATATCTAAAATATAGAAAGAAGGAATAACTATAAGAAGTAGAAGAGGGATTATAACTTATAGTAACTAGCTAACTTTATAAAGTATTTTAACTGCCCTAGGTCTATAAAACTATTTATTGTGAGGGTATAGATAGCTAAAGGCCTAGATCGGGGAAGAATAACGACTTTGCGCAATAATAGGTATATAGTAGTATATTAGGTATAACTTAGCTTCTTCCTTAATAGTATAGAAGCCCCTTTTAAAGTATACGTGCGAGGGTTCTGCGAGGGTTCAGCGCACGTTTAGCGTTACTTACTAATACCCTTATAATTACCCCCCTCTCTAAGGCCTTAGTCCCTAAGGCTCATATTAGCTCTCATAGGCTTAGCTACGGGCTTATTTAAATAATATCCCGTAATAATCTAAATAATCTAATTATCTAATTATCTAAATACCGCTTATTTCAGCGTTATTTTAGCGCTCGTTTAGCGCGTATTTAGTAAAAGTTATAATATAATAGGGTTATCGCAAACTTAATATATACCTATTAAATATCTATATAGGATTATTATAAACTTAATATATACCTATAGTAAATATAGCGCGGGGTTATTACAAACTTAACGTATACCTATAACTATATAATACGATATCTAGCACGGGGTTATTACAAACTTAATATATACCTATAACTATTATATATCTTAGTAACGCCGAGGATATACTAATCTTACGCTAAATAGCAGCCGCGTAACTATAGTCTTCTACTATAACCACGGTTAATAGTTATCCTCTAATAAATCGAGGTACTCGACCTCTTTAGTAGTCTATATAGCGTTTATAAACGCCTTTAATAATAGTTTCGCTATCTTTAGCGCCGGCTTACTAGCTGCTTAGTAATAGCAATCTTCTATATACCCCTTCTAGAAGTAATTAATATAAGTATAATTCTTCTAGCACTTATCTATAGTATAGCCTATATAACTATATATTATATAGTCTCTAGGCTGCTTTATAGGCTGTTTAGCCTCTAACGCTTTAGTAATAGCACGCTGCTTATAGTATATCTCCTAGGCTTGTTTAGTAGTAATAGCTACCTCTAATAGCCTCTAGGTACTAAACTATTACTACTCTAGGTCCCTCTAAACCCGCGGGCTTAAGTAGTAAAAGAATAAAAAAGCTAGTATATAGCTATCTTTATAAAGTATTCCTAATACCTATAGTATTACTAACTATTTAGCGAAGAAGTAGAGGGGGCTCTAATTTACGCCTTATTAGGCCTTATAAAGTAAGCTATATAAGCGCTGCTCTTAGAGGGCTAGGTTGATATAGGATTAGCGAGCAAACGCTAAAAGGTTAGCCTATATAGCGTTACTAAGGGTAGTAGTATAGTTTTGCTAATATATCTAGAGCGTAGGGGAGAGCTTTATAAGTACTTACTATATATAGTAGCTATTAGAGGCGTCGCGGAGGTTATTTATATCCTATATAGTAATAAGCTAATCTACTACTTATATAGGAGTAGAGTCCTCCTTAAGGGTAGTATAGGAGTAAGCTAGAGGGCGCTTATATTAGCGCATAGTAATTAGCGCGTAGGTAGCGAGAGCGCGCAGGAGGTCTATATAATTATAACCCTACTATTAGACGATATATAGGAGTTCTATAATAACTACGTCGCTTGAGGATATAGTTAAGGTTATATTTATAGGTATAGTTAAGGGCGTAGCTACGTTATTAGTTATTATAATAGGCGTAGGCGTAGTAGATAAGGCTAGTAAAAAGTTTTTACTATTAGCACTAGTATTAGTAATAGCGCAGCAGGTAGTTAGGCGCGTAGTTATAATTCTAGGCTGATCTCTTAAGACGAGGTAGAAGTTATATTAATTATAAGGATATAGATAGCTAAAGGCTTAGATCGGGGAAGAATAATAACTTTGCGTAATAATAGGTATATAGTAGTATATTAGGTATAACTTAGCTTCTTCCTTAATAGTATAGAAGCCCCTTTTGAAGTGTGCGTGCGAGGGTTCCGCGAGGGTTCGGCGCACGTTTAGCGTTGCTTACTAATACCCTTACATTTATATCGCCCTACTTAGCCCCTATTACCCTAAGAGATATTATATTTAACCCTACTAATACCTTAGTAGGATTTAATACTATAAGACCTAAAGGGAACCCTATACTAAATAAAGATAAGCTTATACTAGTAGTCCTATAGTATATATAATAGAACTAAGAATCTACAAATTACTTAATAACTTAGTATAGTAGAGGGTTATCTATTATAACTTTAGCTTAAGTAGAATATTTATTAGACCTTTATAATATATAAGGGAAGCTAATAAGATAAGAGGAGTTAGATAATTTAGAGGTTATAGCCCTTTTATTTTTATAATTAAGGGCTACCCTTATAATATCTATACTCTAATTTATAAGCTAGCCTAGTAACTTAGGAAAGAAATTAATAAGGCTTCTATAGAGCCTAAAAGAGAAGAGGTAAAGAATCTCTAGGATATTACTAGGGCTTTCTTTCTATTAAACTATAATAATTATTACTAGGCTGCGATTTTTATAGATTAGTTAACTAGCTACTACTTCTATTATAACTTTATATAGGACTAGAATAGTAATTAGCGCTTTATCGAGGCTATATAGGACCTTAATATATAGTATTATAAGATAGGAGCCCATTTATAACTCTAAAAGCTCCTATTAATTAATACCTATATAGTTAATTTAGTTTAGTAGAGGGATAGATTTATATATAGTCTCTAATATATTAAATAAGCTAGAGCTCTAATTTAAGAAGGATTACTATCTCTATATTTTAGTAGTATAACCTTAAGTAATAGCGTATTATTCTCTAACTCTAAAATCCCCTTAGTTACTTAATATATATTTATAATTACTATAGAGTTCTATAACTTAACTATTAATAATAGTATAGCTCTATAAGATACCCTATTAAGCTAAGAAGACTTTAAGAAAGTACCTTTCTTCCCTTTATACCCTCTTACTCCTTTGCTTATAAATAATAATATAATAGACTTTAGAAATAATAATAACGTTATACTATCTCCTATAGTAGATATTCCTTAACCTATTTATAGATTATTAGTATTATCTAGGTTTACTTTATTTAAAATACTAAATAATAAGCTTAAATACCTTAAATATTAGCTTTAGTTATAGGTCTTATAGACGCTAAGTCGTAGTATAACTATTAAGCTATGCCTAAGAACTATACTTATAGATATATTATTATATCCTAAGAGGCTTAGTCCTTTAAATAAGTATAACTATAGCTATATAGACTATATCTAATAGAGGGTTAACTAGTAGAATTAGATCGAGTAGAATACGCCTAAGGGAGTATATTATTATAACTTCTCGCGCCTAGCGTAATAAGATAGATAGTTTTAGCTATATTAAGGATTAGAGTAAGATAAGGAGTATAATAAAAAGGAAGAGGTAGTAAGGCTATTATTAAGATATAACTTATAATAGAAGATAGTTAAACCTAAGGGACCTTCTTAATAATAAGATCGCTTACTTAGAAGATATTATTAATAGATTAGATCTATAAATAGAGTTTATTTACTATTTTTATAAAGTAGTTTTATTTATTTTTAAGACTCTCTTTTATAATATTATAAAGAGTCTCGAGGGGATAATTAGAATAGGATAAGATAGACTTAGCTATATAACTTTTAAAAAACTCCCTTAGTATATAGACCTATTATAAGGAGATTATAGAGTAGAGCGTAGAGGAGAGGAGTATAGTAGAGGAAAAGATAGTATTATTATTATTATAATTAGTACTTTAATAACCCTATACCTCGTTTTTTAGTATTTTCTTAGTAAATTAGCGCCTAATTTAAATAACTTCTTTTAATTAAATCTGCGAATTATTCTATATATCCTTTAAGCCTACTCTTAATATTCTTACCTATTTATAGGTAGAGCTATAGTATTTATTGTCTTTCTAGTTCCTATTAGTTCTAGCCCTTTTCTAGTACTCTTAAGTTAAGTAAATTAAACTTCTTTATAACCTGCTTAATATATTAGTTATAGGAAAGGTATATCTTTTATATAGCTTAGTTATAAATAACCCTAATTCTAAGATAATACTTAACTAGGCCTTATTCCTTTAACTTATATACTTCCTTTAGGCTAGTAATTACCCTTTATATTACTTCTTTATAGTTCTTATAAAATAGAATAAGGAAGTTATTTATATAGAAGATAACGAGGACCCTCTTCTTAGTTAACTAGAAGAAATATAGGTCTTTATTTATAAGTATAAAGCCTAGACGCTAAAGGGTTAAGGAGAACTCCTTATACTAGAGTAGTAGCGCGTCCCTTAGCTTATAAAGCACGTAGCGTAGTTTAACGTACTTTCTAAACTACTTAAAGCTATCTAATAACTTATAAGTAATTAGGTCTTCGTTTACGTCCTAAGAGGCGTTTAGGAATATATTAATAATATCGAATTATTTAACTTTAAGGTCGAATTATATAGTAATTACTATCGCTACCCTAAAGGTATAAGTAGCGAGAGTTATTATATAAGTCTATTCAAGGGGTAACTTCTCTTACTAATCGCCTCGAATATAGATCCTTACTTTATACTAGTTAAGGATATTATCCTTATTAAATTTATAAGTAAATACCTATTTTAAAAGGATTAGTCTCTTTATTATTATCTCTTAATTAATTATACGCTACGTATCTATTTATTATAATTTACTTATTTTAACCTTAGCTACTTCTTTAAAGCGAGTTTAGAGCGCCTATAGAAGGTTTAAAAGTTCCTTCTATAAGCGAGGTAGCTTAGTAAGGTTATTAGTAGTAAGATATTTATAGAATATTATAGTTATATAAGTAGGCTTCGCGCTATAAATAGCGGTATAAATATAGCTATAGAGTATATAATACCCTATATAAGCTTCTAAAAAGACTTTCTACTAATTAGGTATAAAAGTCTTAAAGAAACTAGATACCTACTCCTATTCTATATAGTATTAGAGTAAAAACTAGTAGCTAGAGCGGGATTTGCTTTCTACTATTCTTAGTTATAAGTTACTAGGTAGTAGATTATATAGTTATTAGCTTTAATAAGTTTAGCTATAGCTCTCCTAGTTATATACCTAGTTAGACCTCTATTTAATATTAGCTCTCTTATCTCTATCCTAGTATAGCTATATTAGTAGATTTAAGAGCCTCCTATCTAAAGGTTCGTTCTTATTACTCTTATTTACTTTAGAAATATATTATAAATCGGGGAGTAGTTTAATTATAATATAATCCTCGATTTATTCCCCTTTAGAATTAACTTCCCTAATAGCTTAATATATATAGTTCGTTTCTAATATATATATTATACCTATTACTCTATCTATTAGAGCTAGGCTTTTATCTAGCTCTAGTATAGGATTAGGGGATAATAGCTACCCCCCCTTCTAACCTACTTATCTTTTTAGAAGTTTTAGGATTCTTCTACTTAGAGACTTAGTTATAAGAATAAGGTTTAATATAAATAACTATTTAGTTATAAGTATTAACGCAGCTTTATCCTTATTTATAACGCCTAGAATCTAAAGTTTAAAGTTAACTTATAATATAAGCTTTTTAATCTCTTTTACTATCTTATAGATAATATCTTCTAGAATAGCCTCTTTTACCTTATCCTTTATATAGAAAGTCTATTTATTAAACGTTATGTTCTATATAATAATAACTATTTATAACGTAGGTATCTAGACCCTATATAGGTTATAGGTATTTAGAGTATATCTTACTAGGTATCTAATATATCCCTATAGTATTACCTTAAAGTCTCTCTTATTAATTCCTCTCTCGTTCCCTCTTAAGGGGGTATATATAGTAGCTATAGGTATATATATATCCCTAGTAAGGGTAAAGGTCGCGGGTTAGGGTCGCTCTATTATTAAGGTATTACTAGTAAAAGTACTAGTAGAACTACTCCTCTTTAATCTATAGTAGCGAACGCTAGTTATAGCGCTTAAGTATAGTTATATTATAAAGCGTCGTCGCTACTAATACTATCTTAGCCTATAGTTTTATAAGTAAGCTAGCTATAGCGAGTATCTTAATTATTTAAGTTATAACTTCCTAACTAGCCTATTCCCCTTTATTATTTAGTTCCTTTATATATAAAGGGGTTATTTTCACCTCTATTCCTTTTGTATAGGTCTAATCCTTATATCCTATATAGCTTATAAGTGAAATTACTAACCTCTCGACGTCTTATCTAAATTTATAAATAGAAAGTCCCTTCTATTAAGATACCTATCGCTTAAAGGTATATAGAGCGAGTATAATATTACTATAGGTCTTATTAATATATAGAAATACGAAGAGCTAACTAATATATTTATCCTTAATAATAAGGAGCTACTAGTTCTAGTTAAAGCCTTTGGGGTAGTTAAAAAGATCCTATATAATCCTATAATAAGGGCGTATTACTTTATTTTCTAATATTTATCTTAAAATTACCTATTTAGCATGCGTAACTACGTAGTATTAGTACTATAAGCGCGTTAGGCCTTTAATCCTTACCCCCTAAGTAGTATATACTAGCTACTCTAGAGCCTTGGGGCTAAAGTACCTGCTTTAGAGGTACTTAAGCATCGCGTTATTACTCTAGTCTAGTAGTAATATAAAAGAGGTATACTTATATATTATAAGCACGTAGTTTATATTATTAATAATAATATTAATACTTTAGGGGATCTACTTAGGAATAAAGTATAAAGAACGAGGCTTATATTTAAGAAAGGCGAGGTTTGCTTTCCTAATAAGTTTCTTAATTATAATGCTATTCTTATAGGTTTTAAAGCGAAGTATATAGTTATACCCTGAGTATTAAATACCTATTTTCTAAAATAATACTTTAGAGATAATATTAATATAAAGGCTTTCTATATATCTTATATTATAGAGCATAAGGTCCTCTATATTTATACTTTTTAAGCTATTAAGAGTATTCTTAATAATTTATATACCCTTTATAATAATTAGGTACGAAGCTATTCTAGAATTAATTTATTCTCTTTTATAATATCTAATTAAGGAGGGGATAAATAGGGACTTATTATTTATAAGGTATATCTCTCTATAGTTATCTAAGACTATAGACTTATATAATATATAGGGTCCTAAGTAGGGGGTTATAAAGATACTTAGGTACTCTTTATCTAAGTTAACTATATTATCCCTAACCTCGTTTAAGAGAGCTATATAAAAGGCGATTATTATTATATTAATAAGATAGCTTAGGGCTATATTAGATTTCTTAAATAAACCCTTATTACCCCCTTTATTATTTTAGTAGTTTTTACCCTTATAGGGTATAATATATAGCTAGCCCTTATAAGTAAGTTTTATATAAAGATTAGTAAAGCGTAGGTTATTATTAAATAGTTATAAATCTAAGCTACTTATATATCTATTACTAATATATAGGGGCCCTTCTAGTAATATCTAGTTAAAGCGGCTTCTAAGTAGTTATATTTAATACTTAGCTATTAATAGCTCGACCTATATAAGTACTATTTACTACTAGATAAGTTACTAGTTATAGGAATACTTAATAGGTTAGCTTTATTTATATAGCTAGCTAGCGTTATAAAGACCCTAGCGCTTTATCCTTATAACCTCGAGTAGAGTATATCCTTATATAAGAAGTCCTTAAATATATTAGTATATTAGCTTATATTAGAAACTAGTATCCCTACTCGCTCCTATTTAAGGATATCTATAATCTTTATATTAGCTTAAGTAAATATAAAGTAATAACTTACTACTTAAAGAAAAGTTTTTAAAATAAGGGTACTACTTACTTTAAGAAGCTTAAGCTAAGTAGTATAGAAGTAAATACCCCTAAAGTCCTTAATCTAGGTATTAGGATTAATACTCCTATTTACTTTCTCTAGGACTTAGATATACTCCTCTTAAATAATAATAAGGATACTAGCCTTACTTAGAGTATAATAATATTTAAAATTATAATAAGGCTATAAAGGGTTATATCTCCTTTAGCGAGAAGTTTTATATATATAGGTATAATAATATTATAAGTAATAATCTCTATAACTAGATAGTTAATCTATTTAAACTCCTAGTCCTTATAGGTTTACTTAGACTCTTATATAGCGAGTAAATAAAAGTACTCTAAGTATTATTCCTATATACTTATAATATTCTTATTAATTATAACTAGAATAGCTAGAGGCTAAAGGAGTTATAATTTATTTATTATTTATATCCTAGTAATAAACTTAGGAGTAGTTCTAGAAGTAGTATTAGTAGTAGCCTCTTCTAGAGCTTCTTAGTTAAGTAGAGCGATATATTAATTATAAGCGCTCTTCTCTTATAGGTACTAGGTATTAGTATCTTAGTTTTATTTAATAATATATATATTAAGAGTTAGGGTTTCTAATAAGGTCTTACTTAGGTATAAAAATCCCTTAGGGTTATCTAGGTTAATATACTTCTAGACTCTAGTAGCTTAGGCTTTAGCTTAGATTATAATATACTAAGTGGCCTCTGGCTACTGCATAGTGATTTTACCTGCTCAAGTGCAACAGACCTTCTAACTCCGCGCCTCCTGACAATACACACCTCAGTAGCCCGTTCGGCTCCGATGTAATCGGCCCCGGTATGGCGCGCGTCCGACTCTGTGATATTCAGAGGGTTTGCTTGCGAGTAGTAGGAACGTATAGGGTTCCTATATTGTTTTCCTTAACTAGTAGAGGGTATAGGTTAAAATACCTATATAGTATTTCCCAAATTATACCTGCGAACTAGGTGAATTTGTTATAGTCTTTTTGCGAAGGGGCTGCGGCGTAATTCCGAGCTCAATAATATACTAAGTAATAAAGTCCTTATATATAATTAGGTAGTATAATATTATAATAATAATAATAAAAGATATTATAGTTAAAGTTATTTAAAAATAGAGGGTTTATAATAATAGAGAATAGTATATAATAAGGAGGAAAGAAGGAATAAGAGAGAGGAAGTTTTAATAAATACTTTTAATAATAAAAGCTTATTTTTAAATAGTAATTAGAGGTCTAATTAGAGCTAGGCTTATAACTATTAAGAAACGTCCTATAGGGCTATATTTATAATTACTAAAGAGCTTATTCTATTATAATAAGAGTAGCTATAATATAGTTACTTATAACTATAGTTAGAGGAATGACCTCTAGAAAAAGGTCGCTCCGGAGCTAACGTTAGTTATATGCTACGCTAGGAACGGGCGATGCTAAAGGCATCACAACACTGTGGCGAATAGGATGAGCCGCAAAAGTGGAACCACAATTGCGATAGTGCAATTGCAGCTTATATACGTATCACGACAGAGATGTTCGCCCGAGTGTTGCCAAAATTACCTGCTGCACAAAACATGACGACACGATTGGTTTGTTGGACATTCGATATTGCGCTTCTGATTTCTCCGGTCATGTCGGTCTCGTAACCAATCGACATTGAGATGATGTCGGTTTCCCATTTTTCAATAGCGTGGGATATTGCCTAGCAGATGTCAAGTCTTTCGTCATCACTAGCCGTGGGAACACCTTCAGTCTTACCTCTGCTACCTTTTTCTCGCGATTGCGATCCTTGTTCATAGACAACTAGCTCCGGCATACTCGTGCAACTGAAACCTCCACGTCTAGAGCCAGACGAAGCACAAGGCCGGCTATAAACGTTCCGTGTCTGTCTTCGTCAATGGGAGACTCAACGGCGTTGTCAAAGTCCTTGAAAAGCGGTATTTTTGTACCGGTTCGGTACCGCTGCCACCGCTTCTTGATGTAAGGGTGGGTTTCGCCGACTCCAGTGTCGATGATGGTAAGACGTACTCGTTCCATAGCATTCTCGTCGAACTTGCACGGTAGTATGCTGTTTCGAAATTTGATAAAGTCTTTGATCCACTTCTCGCTGAGTCTGAAACCGCATGTCAGCCATCTACTGCTCATCTGTGGGTGTTTGGGAAGGCCTATGTTATCAGACTTATGTATTGTTCGAAGACGCTGTCTCTGGTCTCGCATCAAATAGAATAGGACTCGGGTCTGGGTCACCTGGTGGGATCGTCTCTGTCAAGCCCGTCAGTAGTCGCTTCAAAGTCGATTCCACATGCATTGATCGACATACCGGCCTCGGACATCTCAGAAAGCCCAGTCCCTGTTCGAGATACCCCTTGCTCCACCCCCTCGTTGAATCTGTTATTGTTCGCAAACTCCACGGCCTGCCTTTTCTTTTCTTCCTCGTGCTTCTATTGGATGACTTTGCTATCTTCCTCTTCTTTTGCCCGACGTGTCTCTTCCGCTGCCCTTTCCTTCTCGAGCTTAATCTTTTCATCTCTTCGCCTCCTATCCTCTCGTTGCTTTTCTTCCTCTATGCGCTTTCGCAGCATTCGCTCTGCTTCTTTTCTGGCATCCTCCTCCTCCTCCTTCATCTTTTTCAGTTCCGCTGCCATCTTCCTCTCCTTCTCTTCTTCGAGCAACCTCTTCTCCGTCTTTAATCGATCAAGTACCCGTCTGGTCAAATCACACCACTTTGCAATGACTTCAGCTCGCCTCTCAATGATTCTTCGTTTTGCGCGTCTCCGAATCCTCCGCAACACCACCTGCCATCTTTGACGTGCCAGCAAACGCCTGGATAGTAGAAACCACTTCTGTCGTATCTCTCTCTTTTGAGGCAAAGCACGCCTCACGCGGGTTCGTACCGCAGTGAGACATTTCGTCCACCTCGCCTGCGCAACCTGCCCCAACATGCTTTTCCACACGCGCTCAGCTTCGTCTGCAAGACCCAAGGCGGCTTCGGCCTGAGCCGTGTTCTCTTCGCGGAACGCTCTGATGACGGATTTGAGATCGGCGTACACCTCGTCGCCACGCTTCCTGTTGTTGAGCTCTGAAACATATATGCCCGACAGCTTCAGTCTCTCCAGAGTGGTTGCATTGAGATCCTCAAGGGTTTGATTTGCCGTAGGCTTTCTGCAATGCTAGCACTCTGATCTCTAGAAGCCTCGTACGTTCTCTGGGTGAGTTGAACTTGCGCTGAAGCAGCTCATAATAAAAATGGAGCACATCCAGCGCGTCATCGCCGGCTCTCAAGTTGCCTTCGGTGTCCATGTTCTTGATGGCCAGGTCCAAACCTTCGTTGTTGAACTGAGCTGCCCTTCGCCAGTTCTTCTCATTTCTGTGACGGACAGCGATCTCAAGCAACGCCTGAATCAACTTCCGTCGGGCATCCCTGGTGCGGATCGGGTCCGGTGGATTTGTCGATTCCCTGGCGGCCAGAACTTCTCGACTGAAGCTCTCCGCACGAGGGAAATCGCCCACCGCGAAGAAGCAGCCGATCAAGTGCTCTTTTGCGAGTATGACGTGGCGGTCGGATCGTGAGAGCTTCTTGATGCCGTCCCAAAGAAGAGCTTCCATAATCATGTCCGCCGCTTTCCCCGCGTTCTTCTTGTTCTCTTTTAACATGCCGGAGGCTCTGGTGACAGCTCGTCGCAGATCGTGTCTCGTGAGGTTTTTGCGCTCTTCGATACCTGTTCCTGCCTTCGATCTAGGCGTGCCATTGCGATCTGGCGGTTCAATCACGACAGCAGGCTTCTCGCGGCCTTTGATCTTCGGGCGATAGTTTTCACAGCTCTTTCTCCTCTCTGCCGGCTCGCCGGCGGGTGAGAGACGGCCTTCATTTCTGCCCGTTCCGGTATCGGCGCTTCTTCCTCTTCGCCGTGGTTCCGCTGGGGTTGCAAGATTTGGAGAGCCGTCTTTCCTTTCGTTCTGCTTGAAGACTGTCTTCCTTTGCTTGGCGTCGTTGAGCCTCGGGGCACGATGGTTCCGAGGTTGACTCTGCTGATATTTGGGGGCCGCCTCATCTTTTCCCGCCTGCATGGATCCCATTTTCGATAGACGGTAGAAGCATCGGGAAACAGGACAAGGCCTGAGCCTTGCGCGCCAGCTCACTGCCGCAAGTGCTCACCAGAGTCTGATAAGCCGGCTTTCTGTGTGAGGACGGCGTTGCCAGACGGTTCCTGGTCAACGGGTTGAGAATACAGGGCGACAGACCCAGCGCGAATCACCACTCCCACAAATCAATCAATATGAGCAAGAAGTTGGTGTCTTGCTAGCTAGGAGGCAGGGTGTGTCACTTGATTTCTATCGTGATGCCTTTAGCATCGCCCGTTCCTAGCGCGGCACGTGATTAACGTTAGCTCCGGAGCAACCTTATTCTAGGGGTTATTCCTCTAACTATAGTTATAAGTAACTACGTTATAGCTACTCTTATTATAATAGATTAAGCTCTTTAGTAACTATAAATATAGCCCTATAGGATATTTCTTAATAGTTATAAGCCTAGCTCTAACTAAACCCCTAACTACTATTTTAAAATAAGCTTTTACTATTAAAAATACTTATTAAAACTTCCTCTCTCCTATTCCTTTTTTCCTCTTTATTATATATTATCCTCTATTATTATAAACCCTCTATTTCTAAATAACCTTTATTATAATATCTTTTATTATAGCTACTATAGTATTATACTAGCTAACTATATATAGGGATTTTACTACTTAGTATATTATAATCTAAGCTAAAGCTTAAGCTACTAGAGTTTAGAAGTATATTAACTTAGATAACCCTAAGGGATCTTTATATCTAGGTAAGACTTTATTAGAAACTCTAACTCTTAACTTATATATTACTAAATAAAACTAGGATATTAATACCTAGTATCTATAAGAGAAGAGCGCTTATAATTAATATATTACTCTATTTAACTAGGAGGCTCTAGAAGAGGCTATTTCTAATACTATATCTAGGACTACTCCTAAGTTTACTACTAGGATATAAATAAATAAATTATACCTCCTTTAGCCTCTAACTACCCTAGTTATAATTAATAAGAATACTATAAGTATATAGGAATAGTACTTAGAGTACTTTTATTTACTCGCTATATAAGAATCTAAATAAATTTACAAGGACTAGGAGTTTAAATAGATTAACTATCTAGTTATAGAGACTATTACTTATAATATTATTATACTTATATATATAGAACTTCTTACTAAAGGGGATATAACCCTATATAGCTTTATTATTAATCTTAAACGTTATTATACTCTAAGTAAGGCTAGTACCCTTATTACTATTTAAGAAGAGTATATCTAAGTCTTAGAAAAAGCGAATAGGAGTATTAATCCTAATACCTAGATTAAGGACTTTAGGGGTATTTATCTCTATATTACTTAGCTTAAGCTTCCTAAGGTAAGTAATACCCTTGCTTTAAAAACTTTTCTTTAAGTAATAAGTTATTATTTTATATTTATTTAAGCTAATATAGAAATTATAGATATTCTTAAATAGGAGCGAGCAGGGATACTAGTTTCTAATATAAGCTAATATATTAATATATTTAAGGACCTCTTATATAAAGATATACTCTACTCGAGGTTATAAGAATAAAGCATAGGGGTCTTTATAACGCTAGCTAGCTATATAGATAAGGCTAACCTATTAAGTATTCCTATAACTAGTAATATATCTAGTAGTAAATAATACCTATATAGGTCGAGCTATTAATAGCTAAGTATTAATTATAACTACTTAGAAGCTACTTTAACTAGACGTTACTAGAAGGGCCCCTATATATTAGTAATAGATATATAAGTAGCTTAGATCTATAACTAGTTAAATAATAACCTATACTTTACTAATTTTTATAAGGAACTTACTTATAAGAGCTAGTTATATACTATACCTTATAAGAATAAAAACTATTAAAATAATAAGGGGGGTAATAAGGGTTTATTTAAGAAATCTAATATAGCCCTAAGCTACCCTATTAATATAATAATAGTTACTTTCTATATAACCCTCTTAAATAAGGTTAGGGATAATATAGTTAACTTAGATAGAGAGCACCTAAATATCTTTATAGCCCCCTACTTAAGACCCTATATATTATATAAGTTTATAGTCCTAGATAACTATAGAGGAATATACCTTATAAATAATAAGTCCCTATTTATCCCCTCCTTAATTAGGTATTATAAAAGAGAATAGGTTAATTCTTAAATAGCTTTATACCTAATTATTATAAAAGGTATACGGATTATTAAGAACGCTCTTAATAGCTTAAAAAGTATAAATATAAAAGACCTTATACTCTATAATATAGGATATATAGAGAACTTTTATATTAATATTATCTCTAAAGTACTACTTTAGAAGATAGGTACCTAGTATTTAGGGTATAACTATATATTTTGCTTTAAAACCTATAAGAATAGTATTATAATTAAGAAACTTATTAGGAAGGCGAACCTTACTTTCCTTAAATATAAGCCTCGTTCCTTATATTCTATTCCTAAGTAGATTCCCTAAAGTATTAATACTATTATTTATAATATAAACTACGTGCTTATAATATATAAGTATACCTCTTTTATATTACTACTAGACTAGAGCGATAATATAATATTTTAATACCTTAGAAGCGAGTACCTTAGCCCTAAGGCTCTAGAGTAGCTAGTATATACTATATAGGAGGTAAGAATTAAAGGCCTAACGCGCTTATAGTATTAATACTATATAGTTATATATACTAAATAGGTAATTTTAAGATAAACGTTAGAAGATAAAGTAATACGCCCTTACTATAGAATCGCATAGGATCTCTTTAACTACCCTAAAGGCTTTAACTAGAACTAATAGCTCCTTATTATTAAGGATAAGTATACTAGTTAACTCTTTATATTCCTACGCGTTAATAAGACCTATAGTAGTATTATACTCGCTCTATATACTTTTAAGCGATAAGTATATTAATAGAAGGGACTTTCTATTTATAAGATTAGATAAGACGTCGAGAGGTTAGTAATTTTATTTATAAGCTATATAGGATATAAGAATTAGACCTATATAGAAGGAATAGAGGTTAAAATAACCCCTCTATATATAAAGGAACTAAATAGTAGAGGGGAATAGGCTAGTTAGGAAGTTATAACTTAAACGATTAAGATACTTACTATAGCTAGCTTATTTATAAAACTATAGGCTAAGATAGTACTAGTAGTAATAACGCTTTATAATATAAGCCTACTTAAACGCTATAACTAGTATTTACTACTATAGATTAAAGAGGAATAGTTCTACTAGTACTTTTACTAGTAGTAACCTAATAACGGAGTAGCTCTAACCTACGACCTTTGCCCTTACTAGGGATATATATATACCTATAGCTACTATATATACCCCCTTAAGAGGGAATAAGAGAGAGGAATTAATAAGAGAGACTTTAAGGTAATACTACGGGGATATATTAGATACCTAGTAGGATACGTTCTAAACGCCTATAACCTATATAAGGTCTAGATCCCTATATTATAAATAGTTATTATTATATAGAATATAATATTTAATAAATAGACTTTTTATATAAAGGATAAGGTAAAAGAGGCTATCCTAGAAGATATTATCCACGAGATAGTAAAAGAGATTAAAGAGCTTATATTATAAGTTGACTTTAAACTTTAGATCCTAGGCGTTATAAATAAGGATAAAGCTATATTAATACTTATAACTAAATAGTTACTTATACTAACCCTTATTCCTATAACTAAGTCTCTAAATAAAAGAATCCTAAAACTTCTAAAAAGATAGGTAAGTTAGAAGGGGGGGTAGCTATTATCTCCTAATCTTATACTAGAGCTAGATAAAAGCCTAGCCCTAATAGATAGAGTAGTAAGTATAATATATATACTAGAAACAAACTATATATATAACGCTATTAGGGAAGTTAATTCTAAAGGGGAATAAATTAAGGATTATATTATAATTAAACTACTCCCTACTTTATAATATATTTCTAAAGTAGGTAAGAGTAATAAGAATAAACCTTTAGATAGTAAGCCCTTAAATCTATTAGTATAGCTATATTAAGATAGAGAGGAGAGGGATAATACTAAATAAAGGTCTAACTAGGTATATAACTAGGAGGGCTATACCTAAACTTATTAAAGCTAATAACTATATAATCTACTACTTAGTAACTTATAACTAGGAATAGTAGAAAGCAAATCCCGCTCTAGTTACTAGTTTTTACTCTAATATTATATAAAGTAGGAGTAAGTATCTAGCTTCTTTAAGACTTTTATACTTAATTAATAGAAGGCCTTTTTAGAAGCTAATATAGGATACTATACGCTCTATAGCTACGTTTATACTACTATCTATAGCGCGAAACCCGCTTATATAACTATAATAATCTACGAACGTCTTACTACTAATAACCTTACTAAGCTACCCTGCTTATAAAAAGAACTTTTAAACCTCTTATAAGCGCTTTAAACTCGCTTTAAAGAAGTAGCTAAGGTTAAGATAGGTAAATTATAGTAAATAGATATATAGCGCGTTATTAATTAAGAGATAATAATAAAGAGACTAATCCCTTTAAAGTAGGTATTTACTTATAAATTTAATAAGGATAATATCCTTAACTAGTATAAAGTAAGGATCTATATTCGAGGTAATTAATAAGAGAAGTCGCCCCTTAAATAGACTTATATAGTAACCCTCGCTACTTATACCTTTAGGGTAGTAATAGTAATTACTATATAATTTAACCTCGAAGTTAAATAATTTAATATTATTAACGCGTTCCTAAACGCCTCTTAGGATCTAAATAAAGACCTAATTATTTATAAGTTACTAGATAGCTTTAAGTAGCCTAGGAAGTGCGTTAAACTACGCTATACGCTCTATAGGCTAAGGGATATATTATTATTCTAATATAAGGAGTTCTCCTTAACCCTTTAATATTTAGGCCTTATACCTATAAATAAAAACCTATATCTCTTCTAGTTAACTAAGAAGAGGGTCCTCGTTATTTTCTATATAGACGACTTCCTTATCCTATTTTATAAGAATTATAAAGAAGTAGTATAAAAAGTAATCGCTAGCCTAAAAGAAGTATATAAGTTAAAGGAATAAGGCCTAGTTAAGTACTATCTTAGAATTAGGGTTATCTATAACTAAGCTATATAAAAGATATACCTTTCTTATAACTAATATATTAAGCGGGTTATAAAGAAGTTTAATTTACTTAACTTAAGAGCGCTAATAACCCCCCTTCTAAATATACCGCTCCTAAAGAGTAAAATAGTAATAATACTATTAGAAGTAAAGAGTTTCTAAGAGAAGATTAGCTCTATACTCTATATTATTATTATAATCTAACCTAATATCGCTTTTATATATTCTTTACTCTTAAGATTCCTAATAAATCCTGCTCCTTATTATTATACTACTACTAACTAGGTTATATAATACCTATATTATACTTATTACCTCGCGATATACTTTAATAACTTAGGGGGTAGATAAGTACTACTAATTATAAGCAACGCTTTATTTATAAATAATAAGGAGATATAGAAGTTATCTTAAGGGTATATAATCTCGCTCTTTAGAGGACTAATTTAATAGAAAGCTACTTAATAAGCTATAGTTATAATATTAATAATAGAAGTAGAGCTTCTAAGCCTTAAATATATAGCTAAGGAGACTATTACTCTTTAGAAGCTATTTAGAGATGTCGCTCTTAAACTTAGTAATATCTAGAAGATTTATTATAATAACTAATAGATAATTCGTCTTATAGTAGGTAAAAAGGAATAGATCTTAACTAAGCTATAGTATATTAATATTTAAAATATATAGCTATAATAAGAATACGCTAGAGGATTATTTAATATAGTATATATACTAATAAATAATATACTAGCTAATAGTCTTATAAAGGTTCTTAACTATAAGAAATTTAAAAAGTTCTATTCGCTCCTTAATCTAAAGGATATATAAAGAATAATTATAATAAATAAGGGATACTTTAGATAAGTATAAGAGGGCTAGTAGCGCCTAATTTTTAATTAATTTATAGCTTACTAGCTAGGGAGCCTAAAGTCGCTCTTATAGGAGTAAAAGAATATAATATACCCTAAAGGGCTACCCTAAAATACTAATTTTCTACTACTTAACCTTAGAGGATTTGCTCGTACTGATCTATTAGGATATTATATAAAGGTAGTAATACCTCTAGTAAATATATATTAATAAGACTATTAACTACGTAGTATATTATAGTAGCTATATTACTAGTAAGCGGACGAGGTATAGGTATACCTATACTAACTGCTAGGGTTCTAAATAGAACTAGGGTAGGAGATAGAGTAATAACGCTATATATATTAGAACTACTTATTACTATAAAAGCCCTGCCTAAACCCTTACTATTACTACCCTTCTTTATTACTTTGATCTCCTCCTTTTAGATAGTAATAGCCTTATAGAGCGTAGCTCTCTAATAAGCAAGGGTTTATATATTATATTAGAAGATATTTATAGAAATAAAGCGCGTATAGAACCTTACTTTTCTAACTACTAGGTTATCTAAAGTCTTAGCTTTAGTATATTAGTAGGCTATAATAGTAATAGGGGCGCTTATCTATTAATAAGGTACCTTACCCTTATAATAATAATTATACTTACTTACTATACTAAGCGAGTACTTTCTATCTAATAAGCTTAAGAGCTTACTTAAAATATATTAAAAATAGTACTTACTAAATAGAAGTACTTACTCTATTTCTATACCTCTACTAGGGGGAGGAGGGCTAGGAGGGGGCTTTAAATTACTCTTACTAGTACCCTCCTCTTTATTTATCTCCTTAGGGATTATAATAATAATGAGGTTAGTAATATTCTAATATATAGTTATAGTAATAAAGGGATTATAACTTATTAGGAGCTATCCTCTTAAATTACTTAGAGGGGTAACCCTAGGGCTTCTTAAGCTATAAACCCTTACCCTTAGAGCTATCCCCTATAGGTTACTTCTACTTCCTTCTACTTATTATATAATATATTAATATATTATATATTAATAATAGGAAGGAATAATATATATATAACCTTATTATTACTCTCTAGGGGAGGAGGGCACGCCCTTCTACCCCTAGCTTTACTCTTACTTTTAGTAATATATACCTTCTTAAGGGCTATAGCTTAATTAATCTTCTTTTTAAGAGGTATTTATAAATATATTAGTATATTATAATAGCTTTAAGATCGTTGCGCGTTATAAGTATATATATGCGCGCGTAATAAGGTTATTATTAGGATTAAAGTTAGGTATACGTATAGTTATTATATTATATATAGAGAAGAGTTAAGAAGGTAGGAGGGTAGCTAGGTTATTTTATTTAGAATTAATATAATAGTAGCTACCCTACTTAAGCTAATAAGAGACGATAGATTCTACTACTATTAGTAAGAGTTAGTAAATAAAGGGTATTATAATAATAATAGTAATAGTTATAAAGGTAGAAAACTATAACTATTTATACTTCGCCTATACTTAATATAAATAACTTTACTTTATTATCTCTTTTATTAATAGGCTTATTAATAGGTTATTTATTAATATACTGCTTTATATTTAAGTATTTTAAGGGATATTATATAGTTAGGTGCTTTTCTAGCTATAGCTATATCTAGGGGGGTATATTATAATACCTTTAATATCGCCCGTTCCTAGCGCGGTATATAACTAATATTAGCTCTAGAGTAACCTTATTCTAGGGGTTATTCCTCTAACTATAGTTATAAGCAACTACGTTATAGCTACTCTCGTTATAATAGATTAAGCTCTTTAGTAACTATAAATATGGCCCTATAGGACGTTTCTCAACAATTTCCGCCGTACCCCGGTCCGATGTAAGCGATAAGGCGCATGGCATCTTACGGTCTGCAGAAGGTGGTGCAAGACATACCCACCGCAGACTGCCGAGGCTGTTCCAAGCAGTTGAGATGCACTTGTAAAAGTTCGTAGTGATGTCGATATCAATTCGAGGAAGTATTGACTTTCTACCTTGCATTTTGTTGAGTCGAGTGCTACCCACTTGCCTAATTTCCAACCACTTCTACTCTAAGGAATTGGAAAAACATGAACCAAAATACACAACCTGAAGGGAGGCTGAACATGGGGGTAATAAATGAGGCACTTTTTCATATGCAAGTGACATGCGCCAATACTCAGCCTACCCACTGCGAATGCTCCTTGAAGCAGGCTGTCGACACTAGGATGGTAATCCCTGCTCAAGTGTTGTTCCCAAGAGATTCCGATAGTTTTCTTGGACGGTAGACTGAGTGGCTTATGGCCAACACGTACACGAAAATCATCCAATTGCTTGCGGGAAACGAAACATTCGTTAGTATCTGTGATCGTTGCTTATGCGGTGTTCTCGATACCCATAGATGGCTGTTGGAGTTGCGAATTTGCTGAGGTTCGCTTCAGCATCACGCAAGTAGATGCCTGACCCAACTCCAATCAGGTGATAGCCTCATGCACTCGAATGCACCCACACTAAACGAGGCAAAGACCGACGCGCCCAAGAAATGTTATTGGTCCCCGTAGTTGATAGAACGGATAAGCGCTTGTACGAATCATCAGTTGCGACCCGCGAGTGAGAATGGTGCCGCAGCCGAACCTCCACCACCGGCTCGGCCGGCTCAGCCATCTCATTCTTGAGCATTGCGCAGTATGCATGCGCAAACACAGTAAGTTTCCGGAAGAGCTCACTGTCTGTTTAGTAGACGACACTTGCGGGCCGAAGACATGGACATCCTCCTCGGCCTGCTATACCTTGCAAGTGTCCCGGCAGCAAGACCCGTCAGTGGACCAAGATGAGGGCAGTGGAGGCTTGCGCGGCGAGATTCTACATCTCAGACTCCTAACCTCTTACTATTCGGCATCATACATGAGCGCTGGATTCACATCCTTCGTCTGAGAGAACGCCGAAGATGAGTCCTGCGCGAGACTCTCTTCTGCAGCTGGCATCTTGATATCACACACACTAAATGAGGGGCATGGTCGTGAAAGCATCTCAGTCGGTCAGTCGGCGATGGGAAGCGTCACCTTGAACCCCACCGCGCATCTGATGTCAAGCAGACAGGAGCTTCGCGCGCCCTCTCCCACGGCCATTGCCAACATCGACCCGAAGCGACATGTCAAGAGGCAAGAAGACGAGACGACCCATATTACGATCACGCAGACCTTCCCTCGGGAGTACCCGCGTAGCTACCGCTACACTTCACGGCGGACTTCCGGCTGAACCCCCCCTCACTCGTCTGGCGGCATCAGCGATAAACAACTGGGGGCAATTCTGGGAGCTACTATCGGAACTGTCGTCATTATCCTACTTGTTGGTTGCTGCTTTCTTCGGAGAAGGCGTGCAACACGTACCCGGAGACTTCATTCGCCAAAGTCACGTACGCCATCGCCCTTTGTCTCAGCCGGACGGTGGACCCAAATTTGTCCCAGGGTGTTCATTTCCCTTGAAGCCTCTTCCTCCAGTGGCTAACCTTGATTAGTTCCTCCCGCTCCTCCCTCCCGTCGTCCTGGTCATCCTTCACACGCTTCAGTTCCTCCGGTTGCCGCTTCGACTCAACCAGCTGAACTGCCTCCGGCATATCCAAGTCATACGAACTTCTACGCCTCTGGTACCCGTCACAACATTAAATCTCCTCAGCCTACTCACACATCACGCGAAGAACCCGAAATAATCGAGGCACCATCGCCGCCACCGCCATCTGACATTTCCGCTACTAGTCATAGGTTCAAGAGACGGGGAAAGAGACCGGCACTGAGCATGCCTCTTGCTACCCTGCTCGGACTGAACTCGGAACCTAGAGAGAGAAAACCCAGACGATCACTCGGAAAACGGTAAAGTGGGTATCAAAGTAGCGCAATCCTACCATCAGTACAACCATGGCCTCAGCATTGAAAAACTCCGTCGTACGATCACAACCGATTGCAGGAAGACGAACCCAGGTAGGCATTATTTTCCTTTGAGGAATTTCATTTTAAATTATCATGTCGACTTGAAACTCATTACCACAAGAATCTTACATCAACCTAAAGTTCCTGCTTTTCTAGCACCGTCCGAAGTCATTTCGGTGGCTTGCACTCCCAGTTATCCGCATTCTTCGGCCCCGAGCCGTTATCTTTGAACGCATTACGCAAGGGGTATCTGCAATGCCGACGCTGAAATTCAACGCCCAGATCCGCAGTATCGTTCACGAACTTGGTTCCCTTGATGGTGTCCGGGCCGGCGCCACCCTCGACCCAGTTCACCACGGCCGCGAGGACGTTGTGCTCCGCGTCGAAGGGGAGGTTGTCGGCGACCGCAGCAGCGCCACTTCCCTGGCCGATGACCCAGGCCCCGGGTCCCGTGCTGCAGTGAGACATGCCGGAGATTTGGAAGTAGCGGGCGAACTCGTCCATGCCGGCGTTGTCCAGCTTCATGCCCTTGGCCAGGCGATCGTAAAAGATGGGGGTGTGGAAACTCGTAATCTGGTTGTCCTGAAGACCGTGGTACATCAGGAGTTTGCCACCGCGGTTCTTGAACGCGGACAGGTCGCTCGGGTTCGTCCTGACGTTGCCGGGGTTCTTCTGGTCGGCGAGGATGCCGTCTTTCTCGAGCTTGTACGTTGCCGGGTCCCACTTGGGATCGTTGTGGACAGCGAACCGGAACCAGTTCTGCGAAAGAGGGAACGGCTTGCCGCTGTACAGCCCGTCCGCGGAGACGATCTCGCTGCCCGGGTTCATGGCTGGCCAGAAGAAGGTGCCGTTGGGATAGTTGGTGGGGCTGAAGATCTTCTTGACGATGTCGATCTGGGTGTTTGTTAGGCACTTGCTCTTGTCGGGAGCCCTGCCCTGACACCTGAGTTTCCTCGGGTCGAACTGGCATCGGGAGGGGTCCTCCAAAATGCCGTCCTCGGCGCCGTCGAGCTTGTCGCACTGCTTGAGAACCTCGTTGTGGATCGTCGTCTTCCAGACCTCGGGCTTGATAAAGTCCTTTGAGTCGGCAGCTCCGGTCAGAGGGAAGAAGCCGGCCCGCCAGGAGTAGAGGTTGTTGAAGTCCACGGCGGGAGCACCGGCCACGATGCCGTCAAAGTCCTCGGGGAACATGTTGGCGGCTTGGATGCCCTGACGGCCGCCCAAGGAGCATCCCATGTAGTAGGATTTCTTGGGCTCGGTCTTGTACAGCGATTGGACAAGTTGCTTTCCCGCAGAAACGCCAACGTGGATTCTGTACCCGTGTGCCTTTTTGTCAGCTTTGATCTGAAAGGGCTGGTGTGTACCGAAAGGACGAAGTAATTAAACGTACGCTCTCGATGAAAAGTCAAGAACCACCTCGTCGTTGTTAAGGAATTGAGAGCCGGTGGTCCCGTCATGGCCGTTGTTCGTTCCAACAGCCGCAAACCCGTTCGCCGTAGCGTATGCGAGATCCTCGTAGTGCACACCTAATAGTCGATTTTGTGAGTCAGGTCAAAGGGCGCCACAATCTGAAGTTACTCACATCCGTCAAGACCTCCTCCACCGACGGTCAGCAGGCGGCCGTTCCACTTCTCGGGCAGCCACACCTCAGCGGCTACTTCCGACTTGTCCGAAGTTGTGATGTTCATGGCCACGCGACAGAGGTTCGCCCGGATGACTTGGTTTGACCGGCCGCAGGACCCGCTCTGGTCCGGGAACTCGAGTTTGGCGCCCGATGCCACGAATTCCAACGCGCGCATTTTCGACTTGGCCACCGTCGTCTGGGGCTTGAGAGCAAGACAGTCATCTTGCACGGCAGCGAGCGAAGGCGCGGCGAGCGCCAGGACGGCAACAGCGGCTTTGAGAATCATGGGTGCGGCGGCGACGTGTGCCAATGAGCAGCACTAGGTTTTGTTCTTGACGGCACGGCGCGGATCGACGCGACGAAGAGGGAAGACAAGAGCTTAAGTATGTGTTGCGATCTGTTTCCGCCACGGCGACAGCGGTATGGTTCAATCAGATCGTAACCAAAACCATTGGGAAGGGGAACTCGTTTCTGGGCGGGGAAGCCGTTGTTGGAGAGGGAGAAGACCGCGACAAGGAACGCGGCAATCTATCCAATGTTCACCACCAATCAAGCTACGTCGCCCGAAGTTCGGGCGATCCCCCCCTCAAACCCCAAGTTCAATTTCAAGACGTGAGTCTCGCTGACCGTCAGGTACAGCAAGTTACAACACACACAAACACACACACCCGTGAGCTCCCCACGGAACGATGCCGAACTTCTCCGGCACGCACTGACGGTGTCATCCATGACTGCGCCTAACAAAACCACACACACACACACACACACACACACACATGTGACGCTGCAGACATTGGGGATGAACGCGTTCTGTGCGCGGGCGACTGTGGATCGACTGGGGTAAGGTGGGCGGCCGAAGTAGGTTTATCCCTGCAGACTTAGATCGGGAGTTCGTTGTTCGGCCGTTCGTTCCTGTGAAACAGCGCGATCCAATCAGCAGCGACCGAAACGAAACGCGCCGAGAGTTTTACTCTTATTGCGTGCATAGGGGACCGATCAGTCGGCCGGCTATCTCTTTCTCATCTTGGGTTGGCCTCGCAAGCCCGCAGCGCGTCAAATACCTTACTGGAAGCTCCGATCCCAATTACTGAACACTCCGATTTCACAACACGATAGAGTTTGGCGACAGTTACAGGAGCATGCACCATTTTCACTCAAACGTGTTCACGCGGTTGAAAATGGGTACGTAAGCAGAAGCTGGGCTTGTATCGCCTCGTAAACCTGATTGTACCGGAAAAAGCCTACAATAGAAGCCATACCAATCAATGAAGCGCTTGCTATGCCTAGGTCCATCAACTCAACGAAATCAATACACCTAGAAGACTGGTCTGGTCCGTAGATGGTGCTGCCATGACCCTGGACTATAAGGTAGAAATGGAATGTTCTCATGATTGGCCAACTCTCCAACGGAACTGCCTATTGGAGTAATCCTAAGGAGCAGCTCCCCTGTCATGCGCCGGGCTGGCCCGACCGAGACCCACAATGCCGTTCGCACCCGGGCCCCACCGAAAAGAGCGGCGCCGGCGAAATCCAATGTGCGATGTCCTCAAGAGCTGAGCTGCCAAGGCCCAAGTCTCTCCCTCTGAAGGACGATGAACAACTTGACGCTACAGGAATTACAGCTTATTTGAAGAACACTCGGATGCAATCATAATCGTCGCCCGACCACAGTTTCAACCTCGAATCGACGCTATCCCGTTGTCCACAACCAACACCATTTTTAGGCAGCACCATCATTCAGCATCAACTATTCTCCAACGCCACCAAAACCCGGGATGGCGGCAGTCCAGATCGTCTCCGTCCTCCACCTCGAGGCGCCAAAATCCTACGACTACTACGAGATACCACCCGTGGCACCCACCCTGGCCCTGCTCGGGGAAGTCGGCGTCGCCAAAGCCCACAAGACCGACTTGCTCGGCTTCCTGAAGCACCAACTCACCACCTTCCGCACCGTCCTCTTCGTCCCGGGCAACCACGAAGCATACCACTCCAGCTGGCCCGAAACGCTCGCCATCCTCCGCGACTTCGAGGACGAGGTCCGCCGCCAGAGCTCGTCATCGGGCGGCGAGTTTATCCTCCTCGACCGCTTTTGAGTCCCAAGCTCCAACGTCGTCATCCTGGGCTGCAGCCTCTTCTCACACGTCCCGCCAGAGAACCGCGACGACGTTAGCTCCGGTCTGGACGATTTCCTTATGACGAAACGGAATGTCGCGTGGCTTAACAAGCAGGTCGCGGAGCTCGAGGGAGCGGCGTCCAGATCGTGATCTTTATACATTAGACGCCTTTGAGAAATGCTCGCGCGGGTGACCCGAGATATACTGGGAGCAGAATCGTGCTTGGGTTTTCGAAGGATTTGTTGCGGGAGGTGTGCTTCAAGAACGCCGCGGTCAATGTCTGGGCCTTTGGGCACACGCATTCAACAGCGATTTCAAGGTTGACAGAGACGGTGTTCCACCGTTGAGGTTGCTCTCGAATCAAAGGGGGTATCACGGTGCAGCTGCTGGATTCGACGTGGAGAAGGTTATCGGCTGTAGAAAACCCCGGTCGGATGAGGCTGCTTCGTAGATCGTCAATCAAGTCAGATAAAAACACGCTGCGCATGATGGCCCCCGCATTATGCTGCCCCCGAATACCTAGCAAGCCTTTGCAAAGTTGACAGCACACGACGATACCACATGCGTTCGAGGCAGATGTTCACCAAAGTGTAAACACAACAAGTGCCTCCGAAACAAAGCGACGTCCCCTGCCTCTTGCGATATCTCGGGCCCGTCATAGTCCAGGACCCACGCGCAGAAAGCCATCGACTCGGGGTTCAACCCCCAGGGAAACGAAATGATCCTGCTCGTCTCGAACACGGCCCTCCACCGGTTCGGATCCTCCCGCCGTTGGATGATGATCGTCTCGAGACGCGGGCACCCCTCTGCCAGGCGGTGCAAGACGTTCCCCATTTCCCCGGCCGGGCACCACTCCATCGCGACGTGCCTGAACCTCTCCAACTCTTTGGGCTTGAAGGCGCATATGGCCTCCATCGCGTCGCGAGCGTTGCCGAGGTAGACTACGGTTCTCTCCAGATCGACCCAGCAGACGCCCCCGTCCCCCGCCGTCGTCCGTCCGGGTCCTCGGAGGGGCTTGCCGTAGAGATTCTTCATCAGTTCGTAGGATTCCCTGCAAGCGAAGCCGACGTGGTGCTGGGTTGGCGCCGGACCGACGTGTGCCATGGTCAAGTAGGATTTGGAGCTCGTCACTCCCTTTTCCGCCTGGGCGACGACGGCCCAGACGGACGGTGACGCCGAGAGGGCGTCGCTCCAGACCTTCAAACGCAACTCGGGGGGAGGGCACCGAAATACTTGAATTCATTTATTGCTGACATGCTGCGCGGAAAACACATTGGCGGTGCGATTTCAGATGTACCTTTCGTCTTTGGGGGTTGGGGCCGTACTTATGGGGGACTCGGGTGGAGGCTGCCTAAGGAAAGCGCTGAGCCACTGCGCATGGTGGGTGGCCCTCCTGAGTTAGGCAACTGTTGTGTACCTTACCTCAGGGAGGCTGATGGGTAAGCAACCACCAACATAACTCTGACGTCACAAGCCTGGTTTTTTTTCTCCTGTCTTCAGTGCTTTTAGTGATCCTCATTGAACCGCCATTTCTCGATCCACGTCGACCCAGCTCTTCAGACTGTTGGTATTGACAATCTCTGAACGATCAAGCCGTGAGAGAGCCCGAGTAAAGTCGCGCATGTACTCAGCAGCCCGACGCGCAGGACGTTCGTGGGCCTCAAAGGGGCAATTGAGCAGCGTCACCGCCACATCCCGGACTTTGTAAGTCTAAGATGCTCCAAGTCAGCAGCTGTCGGCCGGTAGTGATCTTCTGATCGATTTGCAACTTACCAGATACAGGCCGTTGGGTTCGAGGTAAGCATAAGGAATACTGTGCAACAGGTGCAACATCTGTCGACAGATATCCTCCCTCTCGGCCCAGTTCGCCTTCAACGCCGCCGCGACATCCTCGGCACACATGGCAGCGTTGGGTCCAATCGCGCTCTCCTGCAGCACGACATCGATCTGCTCTAGAAGAATGCTCTGCAGCCACAGATGCGTGACGTGAATGTTGGCCCGCATGATCTCCGCCTGGCCATGGATGGTTTTCGAGTGCTCCGACATGCGGCCGTGATCCGCCGCCGCCGGGCTGTCGTAGCTCGACAAAGCTGGCTGGCTATCGCCATCATACCTGGGGGTGACTGCAGGTAGTGGTGGTTCATCGAAAAAGCTCTCAGATGACGCCCATTGCCGCATCGGTCCCGGTGCGTCGTCGAGCATGTACCGCATCTCCTGCAGCAGGTCGCGCAGACGGGCGAGGCGCACGGCCGGGCTGCGCCTGAGTTCGCATTCGCAACCCACGTTGGCCATGGCTTCCTGCAACCCCTTGTGGAACACTCGGGAATGCAGGATGAATGCGCTCGCGAGAGCCACGGGTGGCGGTCGTGGTGGCTGCTCCTGAGCGCCGCCTCCGGCGCATGGCGTCCCGGAGATCATGGGAGGAGGTACCGCCGCCGAGGAGGGGATGATGCGCGTCTCGAAGATATGCTCGTCGTCCACGGCGAGCGGCATCAGGGCCTCGAAGTTGACCTCGCGCAGGTCCTTGGAGTTAAAGTAGGTAAGGTGCTCTGACCGACCACTCTGGACCTTGGTGTGTCTGTACAGTACGTTAGCTTTCAGTGATGATGCAGCTGCATACCAGGTGGTGCTTTTCGGGGGAAGTCTCACGCCCAGGCATAAAACAACAACCAAAAAGCCTTCTTTCTCAACTGCGTCTCGATGCAATTCAGACCCTCGTAGTCAGAGATTCGATGCAGTCCCAGCAGTTTCGCAAGCTGCATGAACTCAATGTCGAACATCCGGCTCCGGTTCGCCTGTCCCGTCTGGAAACACGCCACTGAAAGCACGTACGAGACGGCCCATTTCCGCAGATTGATATGGTCCCAGTACCTCGCGTCCCTGTGCCGCGTGGCGAGCTCCGTGCAGCAGTTGATGAAGGCAGTGCGCGTCTCGAAGCGAATGCCGGCTTCCGGGTCGACGGCGCGGTAGACCCTGAACCGCGACGGCAAGAGGCCGACAGTGATTGCCACCAGGCTCATGAGAAGTGCAAAGAAATCACGGTCCGTCACATCGCGATTGTTGGCGAGGTCGTGGCGAAAGCTGGGCCGGTGCACGACGGGGACGAGAACGTAGACGAGGTCGAGGTAGTCCGCCATCATGATGTTGATGAGGGCCCTCGAGCATAGCTCGTCCGTCGGGAAGCCACCATGGCCAAGTGTTGAAGGTGAGTCCGTGGTGCCGGCAGCGACGGCGAACGCGTGTGGCGAGGGGCCAATGATAACAGGTTGCGAAGCCTCATGAGGCGACCTCGCCTGCGAAGCCCTTGGAAGACAAGGTTCATCTCGCGGTAATACAAGAACGGGCTTGCGGTTCACCGCGGGCTGCGATGTTGGTACTTCCGCCTGCGGTGTCTCGCTCTCATTCGCCCCGTCACAATCACTCTGATCCGACATTGATGGTAGACGCTTCCTGCAGGGTCCGTAAGTACACATACGACACAATGAAACATGGAACATAAGAACGAGGCCCTTGCAGCCTCCCCCTCCCCTCCCAAGATCGCTCACCTTCGCTTCGGCCCCCGAGGCCTTGTGGGCACAACAAAGCTGCATGTAATACCAAGCCGGATGCAGTCGCGGCACTGAGCCTGAGCCTGAGCCTGAGCCTGAGCCTGAGGCCTGGCAACGGGAGACTGCTGCTGGGTACCATCGTCAAAGTGACATTTCCTCCTGCGGGCACGACACGCATCACAAGCCCTGCTGGCTAAACTCGTCCTGGCACCAGCGACAACAACAGAGGTATTCGGCGTCCTGCCGTGTCTCCTACTCCTCCTCTGCGCCGTTGGCGACAGTGACGGCTGAGGACTTGATCGACGCATTCTGTGCGACCCATCGTTGGGTCGAGGGCCCCAAGGGTGTTTGTGGTTGGTCCGTTTCGGAGAAAACGCGGAGAGAGAATTGAGGGGAGAAATGGATGAAGAGTGCGGAGAATCTGGTAAGTTTTTCCGGTTCCCTTGGGGAAAGGGGAAGAAAAAAATGTGTGTGTGGGTGAACGGTTTACACCTCAACTTACCCCTCCGCAAAACCTCATCTTACCCCTCCCTACCGCACTATACCGCCTTCAGCAGGCGCGCCGCAGCGCTAGGCCTCCTTAAGGGGGGTAAGCCGACCTTCTGCGAAAAATGCGCATAATACCTAGAAGTACCTTCTAAACATACCTAATTCATATTCTAAGCATGCTTTAAACATATTCTAAATATACTTAATAAATATATATAAAATAAACCCTTATATAACCCTAACCTAACCTAACCCTAACCTATATATTTATATATATTTACTATTATTATATAAACATGTTCTAAGCATATCTTAAACATGCTTAAGATATATTTAATATACTTAAGATATATTTATAACATGCTGCAGTCATGGTACAAAACTAGTCTATGCGGCTAAAAGTGGAGGGGGTAAGATGAGGTTTTGCGGAGGGGTAAGCTAAGGTATAGGCCGTGTGGGTGAACAGCGCTAGTTTTCCTGTGTTACGACCGCAAACAGCGCCGTATCGCAATAGGCGGGCTGCGCGCGGCGTAATATTGGGCTGCATGCGGGTTAGAGGCGTTACGTGCGATATAAGGGCTTATTAATATATAGAAGTATATAATAGGAGCGCGGGTCGCATTATAATTAGGTATAAGGATAGCTTCGCTTATATAAATAACTATAATTAATACGCTCGTTTAACCCTAGTTTCTAACCCCTAACTATATATAAGATCCTAATTATTATATAATAGCACGACTAATATAACTTTATAAATCTAAATTACTTATTATAGTAGTTATTAGAATAGCGAAATTACTAGTATATAATCGTCTAATATAATATACGCGCTATATAGAATTTAATATATTTTAAGAAGCTTATAGAGTTACTTATAGTTAAAGTAACTACGCTATAAGATATAGAGGTAATAAAGCCTTAAGATAAAGCTATTATAAATCTTTAGTATAAGATTATAGAGCTATAGTTAGCTTAGTAAAAGAAGCTTAAGGAGTATAAGACTCTTTAGGTATAGTTATAAGAGGCGTGTGGGATAACCTTAGCGCTACCTAAGGTTAGTAATAGTAATAGAGATACTTTATCTCTAATAGTACTACTACTAGTAAGTACCCTAATAAGCTTAGCTTATTTATACTTTAGAGCGTAGGAAGCGCTAAGCTAGTTAGATATTATAATAATAGATACCTTATTATTTACTAGGGTACTTACTACTATACTTAAGCTAGGTATAGACTGCTTTAAGGACTTCTAAATAAAGTTCCTAAAGGATTATTACTTAAAGGGATTTATAAATTAGATTATATAATTAATATAAGTATAAATAGCGCTTATAGTATATAGGGTTATTCTTAGGGATAACTTAACTTATATAGAGAATCTCTATATAATAGCTAAGATATATAATAACCTTGCAAAAGGACTACTATTACTTATAGTATATATTTAAAGTAGCTCTAAGATATAAGAAACTCCTTTATAGATATATACTAGGAAAGGGCTAGAACCGATAGGAACTAGAAAGATAATAAATAATATAGCTCTACCTATAAACGGGTAAGAATATTAAGAGTAGGCTTAAAAGATATATAGAATAATTTATAGATCTAATTAAAAGAGACCCTCTTAATTAAGTATAAACTTACTAAGAAATTACTAAAAAACGAGGTATAGGGTTATTAAAGTACTAATAATAATAATAATAATACTATCTTCTCCTCTACTACGCTCCTCTCCTCTACGCTCTACTCTATAGTCTCCTTATAATAAGTCTATATACTAAGGGAGTTTTTTAAAAGTTATATAGCTAAGTCTATCTTATTTTATTCTAATTATCTCCTTAAGACTCTTTATAATATTATAAAGGAGAGTCTTAAAAAATAAATAAAACTACTTTAAAAAAATAATAAATAAACTCTATTTATAGATCTAATTTATTAATAATATCTTCTAAGTAAGTAATCTTATTATTAAGAAGGTCCCTTAGGTTTAACTATCTTTTATTATAGGTTATATCTTAATAATAGCCTTATTACCTCTTCCTTTTTATTATACTCCTTATCCTATTCTAATTCTTAGTATAGCTAAAACTACTTACCTTATTATACTAAGCGTAAGAAGTTATAATAGCATACTCCCTCGGGCGTGTTCTACTCGATCTAATCCTACTAGTTAACCCTCTACTAGATATAGTCTATATAGCTATAGTTATACTTATTTAAAAGACTAGGCCTCTTAGGATATAATAATATATCTATAAGTATAGTTCTTAGGCGTAGCTTAAAAGTTATATTATAACTTAGCGTCTATAAGACCTATAACTAAAGCTAATATCTAAGGTATTTAAGCTTATTATTTAGTATTTTAAATAAAGTAGACCTAGATAATACTAATAATTTATAAATAAGTTAAGGAATATCTACTATAAGAGATAGCGTAATATTATTATTATTTCTAAAGTTAATTATATTATTATTTATAAGTAAAGGAGTAAGAGGGTATAAAGGGAAGAAAGGTACTTTCTTAAAGTCTTCCTAGCTTAATAGGGTATCTTATAGAGCTATATTACTATTAATAATTAAGTTATAGAACTCTATAATAATTATAGATATATATTAAGTAACTAAGGGGATTTCAGAGTTAGAGAATAATACGCTATTACTTAAAGTTATACTATTAAAACGTAGAGATAGTAATCTTTCTTAAATTAGAGCTCTAGCCTATTTAATATATTAGAGACTATATATAAATCTATCCCTCTACTAAACTAAATTAACTATATAGGTATTAATTAATAGGAGCTTTTAGAGTTATAGAGGGGCTCCTATCTTATAATACTACGTATTAAGGTCTTATATAGCCTTAATAAAGCGCTAATTGCTATTCTAGTCCTATATAGAGTTATAATAGAAATAGTAGCTAGTTAACTAATCTATAAAAATCGCAGCCTAGTAATAATTACTATAGTTTAGTAGAAAGAAGGCCCTAGTAATATCCTAGAGATTCTTTACCTCTTCTCTTTTAGGCTCTATAGAAGCCTTATTAATTTCTTTCTTAAGTTACTAAGCTAGCTTATAGATTAGGGTATAGATATTATAAGGGTAGCCCTTAATTATAAATATAAAAAGGGCTATAACCTCTAAATTATCTAACTCCTCTTCTCTTATTAGCTTCCCTTATATATTATAAAGGTTTAATAAATATTCTACCTAGGCTAAAGTTATAATAGATAACCCTTTACTATACTAAGTTATTAAGTAATTTATAGATTCTTAGTTCTATTATATATACTATAGGACTACTAGTATAGGCTTATCTTTATTTAATATAGGGTTCCCTTTAGGTCTTATAGTATTAAATCCTATTAAGGTATTAGTAGGGTTAAATATAATATCTCTTAGGGTAATAGGGGCTAAGTAGGGCGATATAGATAGTTTTATAGACCTAGGGTAGTTAAGATACTTTATAAAGTTAGCTAGTTATTATAAGTTATAATCCCTCTTTTACTTCTTATAGTTATTCCTTCTTTTTATATTCTAGATATTTAGTTCTTTTAATAATCCTTCCTCTCTATCTAACTCTTCTAAATTAGTAAGAACTATTAGACTAGTTTATAAATTAGTATCTATAGGTATTAGTAAGTTAATATCTATCTTATTTAGAGAGGAAACCTCTAGGTTTATAAATCGAGAGGTATACTTAGCTATTTAACGTTTAATATCTTCTTAAGCTATCCTTTTCCTAATATCTTTATCTCTTAATTTAAAGTATTAATTATATAGAATCTTATCTATCCTTAGTTAGATCTAGCTTCTTTTAGGAGGTATTTTATTAGTAAAAGCTTTTAATAAATAATTAATTTAAGCTTAATACCTTATCTTTATAAGCTACTTTAGAGGTACTAGGCTTCTAATATATATAAAAGACCTAAGCTAATTAATAAAGTAGAGACTAGAGGCCTATAGTAGAGGGTCTATATATTAAAGTTCTACTAAATATAATTATCTTATTAAAACTTCCTTAGCCTTATATCTTAATAGAAAGCTCCTAGTAATAAATATTAGAGTCTATAGTTATCTTTTAGCTCCTCTCCTTAACTACTAATTATTATAAAACTAGTTTCTCCTATTTTATAAGTTAATTAGTAAACTTATAATAACTACCTTAATAAACTTAAGTGCTTATAGATAAATAAGGAGTATATTAGGGGACTTAGTTTTAATTTAGGTAACTATAATATCCCTTATATCTCTATCTTTAAAATCGTCTTCTATACCTCTAACTATCTTATAGTAGAGTAATTAGCTAGGCTTAGTAGGCCTTATAATATAGCGAGTAACTACTAAGATATCTTTAGTATATATTAGAGTTACTATCTTAAGTATACTAATAGTATTAAATATACTAGCTATAACTCGCTATAAGTATAAGGGGCGAATTATCTCTTCTACTACTTCTAAGGTCTTATTCTAATATTTAATAAGGATATATTTTAATACTATATTAAAAGGGTCTATCTAACTAGGGATATTATCTATCCTAGGTAGAGGGCGCGTATTATATTTAATTAGCT